>JARJDX010060960.1:0-14167 GCA_030264735.1 Gymnusa sp. GC000175 | reverse complement strand
TGGGAGTAACATCCATTTGTAAAATAATGTTGGTATAGGAGGGTTAAAACACATTTAATTTAAAAGATTATGTGCAACAGATCACAAATTATCATATACGCTTAAGTCATAGGGGACTTGATTCCAGCGGCTTACGACACGTAATAATTTAGCTTCATTATCACGATATTTTTTTTTCTTACGAGAAGGTACTTGTCCACTTAAATATTGCTGCTTTTTTGTTTTTTTTTGTCCAAATGGGATTCTTCTCAAATATCTACAATTTTTTTTTTCGATAAATTGATGATTCGATGAATTGATCATTCAATGAATTGGTTTTCGATGAATTTGCTTTCGATGAACTCGTTTTCGAGGAATTTGTTTTCAATGAGCTGGTTTTCAATGAACTCATTTTCGATGAATTTGCTTTCGATGAACTTACCGTGAATCCTCCAATAGTGACATCATTTACTTTTTAATGATATATAAGCTATTTTATTAATTTTCAGCTGATTATAATGGCAGTATGTTTTTGCTACTTGATGTGCATAAAATAAATAAAACGTTCTTTAGCACCGAATTTTGAAAAAAATGATAAGAAAAAAACTTGTTGCAAATTTAATTCTAAATGCTTTTAAACTCGATTTTTTTTCATAAACTTGATAGTTGCAAAAAACCGAAAACTCTAACCAATAAACAACCACTTTCGTTTGGTTGATTACAGCCAAAGGTCACTGGGACCTTCCAATTTTGCTTAAAAGCCTTAATATGGATTTCCAGGCCGATCAATTTAGCCGTCTGGGCTATAGAGAAAACACAGACAGGCAGACACCAATTCGATAACATTTTTTTTCTTCTTACGGTGGCATTTTGAACCACTTAAATATAGTAACACCTATGATATCGCTGAGTAAAGAAAGCGAGATGAAAAAGGCAGCTACCAGGGGAGTTTTATTATTGTCTTACATTCCTGCGTTTGCGCATTATAACAAAAGTCATGCGGCGTATATTTCGTCACAAAAATTCTGCATGAACTTGGATTTTTAACTTCAAGGGTTGTGTTAGTTTGTGCGTTGTTATTGTAAGTTTGCATAAATTGTATATTTTTATTCATTTTGTTAGTTTTTGAGTACGCTATAAGTTTTATACGGATGCAGTATCATAATACTATTCAACAAAGACAATAATCCCCATTGGTCGATATCTCTGTCGCCTCGCGCTGGCGTTGTCAGAGCGTGTTTCAGTTATCCTATATTTTTGTGTTTCGAAATTTTTGCATCTAGCTTTTGTCGGTAGCACATCTGAGGGATTGCTTTTATCAGTATCCACCCCTTAACTTTATACATAAACACCAAGCTCTTGCTTAGAACGTGTCCTAAGTCGAGTAAATACTGCTCTGGTGTGTTTAATGTGGCATCAGATCTTCAATGCATTCACCGCATAGGGTGCACCCAAGATATTTTATTTTGTTAGCGTATTCGTAAAGAATGAAATCAACATAACTATTAGGGTCGCCTATATGTTTCTTGAAGTTGACCATATATTTAGTCTTTTTTATGTTCAGTTTCAAGCCATATCTTTTGCATACTTTGTTAAAATGTTAAAAAGTTCTTGTAGTGCTTGTACGTTCTCTGCTACAAGCACAAAATTATCTGCATATCGCAGGTTATTTATTGAAATGTCATGTAACTTGTCTGCTGCAGTTATTATTTGTTCTGTGTAGACATTAAATATGACGGGTGCCAAAATACCCCATTGTCTCCCCTCTCTGTATCTTTGAAAGTATAAATGTATTTATAATAAAAAAATGGAGATACCTCTGGAATTTACTAATGAAATACGACGCTGAAATCATTGCCATAAAACAGAAAAAATGGGTGTATCATTAAAATGTTTGTCAAAGCAGGCATCCAGTATTTAACAAATTATATGATCAAAAAGAAATACCAAAAATATGGACTTCTAAGTAGAGTCCACTCCTGAACCCTGAAAGAAGCGGCTAAAAGAAATTCAAGTCATTCGAGATGTGACTTTACCAGCGTATACTTAAAATCAATGAACATACCACATCACCAACAAAGAAGTAATACCAAGAATAAGAAAAAAAAAATAACCATAGTAATAATAAAAACAAGTATGGTGGAATATCTAGGGCGTACAACAAGGAATCATATAGGTACCAATTCTTCTTCTTCTTGTGTGGTTCTACACACTTTATTATGAGTTTTGGCCACAATAATAATATGCGTCTACCCAGAATTATCCAGCTACACCGCTTTCTACCTCTTCATGTTCAGTGTTTTTAAGTTAATTTCAACCACTTCCACAAATCTTTTCTTAGACCTTTCTCTCATTCTTTTGACATTTATATTGATTCTCCACGTACCATCCTCATTTTGGGTTGAGACGTAGATCGTTCTAACGATTTTTCTTTCAAATGTTCTGAGGTGATTTATGTCTTTTATTAGCATCCAAGTTTCACACTTTTATGTTACTTTTGGCCTTATTCCGCTTTTGTAAATCCTGTGCTTACAAAAGCCATGTGTTACTTACAGATATGAGTTATTTTATTGAAATTTTCCAAAAATATTTCTTGATAATGTTATGTTTCTAATCCACATTGTTTACTGATTCATGGTACCACATGATGTACAAATTTTATCTTGTTACAAGAAGATTTCAAAATTTATGAAAATTTACAAACAGGTTTAGAAACCATGTTGGTTTTCTTCACGGAAGTGAAACAATGTCGTGTTTTGCCAGCTTCACGTTAATAATTTTTTGACACACAAAAATTTGTGATTTAACGCTGAGGGCGAGAATTTTAAAATTTTAAATTTTGATATAAAGGTGGAAAATTACCATAGAGAAAGTTAGAGTACCAAATTTTTCTTGTTATTTTGTTTTTTTACCACTATATTAGGTAATTTAAAAGCTAAGGTGTTTTTTTTTCATCGATATAATTGATGTGTGAGTAGATGGAAGTGTCTGTTTTAAAATTCATGGGATGTTCTAATTTGTTGATGTGAAGCATCGCAAGACAAAGACGGGTTTTGTATTTTGATTCAATCTTAAGTATTCTTACATCAGACAGATCAACATCGTGTACTTTCGTGTTTGCATGTACTGATAATGCGCAGGATATTTTTATTTATTTTTATGTCGCTCTTATCAAATGCGAGCTCGTAACCATTGACCAGTATGCCCAATATACACCAAGTCACACTCTTTACAAGAAATGAAATAGACAACGTTGCAATTTAACAGCAAAAGTGTTTTTGATTTTAGTTTTGTAAACAATTTTCCCATACATCTAACATTGGGTGTCGTAGGTTGACTTGGTATTACGTTGGTGGTCTGACCTGAGTTATTCAGTAGTTTGTTAACAAGGTTCTGACGGCAACTATTGTTTAACATAATTTTACACAGTTTTTCTAGATTACTACCTAATAATTTAGGATTACAGATGTTGGTGATTCTGTTTTTCATGTTCTTTGGATGATTTGAGTAAAAATTTATATAACTGCCTGGAGCAGTAGGTTTTTGGTACTCAATAAGTGGTAAGTAAGTAATTTGCTCATTTTTTATTTTTATTTATATTGTAAAACTTACCGATATTTTAGTGTCCTGATGAAGAAATAAATAATTCCTAAAGCTAGACAAAAAATAAAAAGAGTTTTCATTTCATAAATACGACTGCTTAACCTGTTAACTCTCCAGGTACTTAGTATGAGTTTATAAATACGTTTTTAATTAAATTTACAATTTCTTCTACAAATATATTTCAACATTTATTAAAAAACTACAGCAAATCATAACAACTTTTTGTTGGTTGAGGTCATATGCTCAGATTGGTTTAGTGGACGTGGTTCGTTACAATACAATACAATTTTAAAATATATGAAAATATTAAGATGCTAGCAATTTTAGGATTTGCAGAAACAGACAATTAAAAAAAAACATAAACAGTAGGTTTAAGTGTATTTAATTATCCTAAATAAAAGCAAGCAACAAACAATTATGGTAAATAAAACACAAAGTTTAACCACTAAATTGTATATAAAATCTAGAAATGAAATATATGAACTTAATTTAAATAGAAATAAGAATTAGAGTTATATTTACTGCTTTATTCCGATGTTAAATTGTGGACGTGTGGTTGCTTATTACAACGAGTGCCCGGATAACGCCCCTGGTGGGGCATTAGGACAGTTGGACTCCTGGCCACAAAGAAGAAGAGGAAGAAAATTTAAAGTGAAACCTATTAAGCAAGACACTGCAATTTTATAACAAAGAAGGTAAAGCAACCTAAGGTTGAAAAAATTACTTGCTGGCAAAAAGGGTTAATGAAACGAACTAAACAGCAATAAATATTTTATACCGCCCTCAAGTCGTACTAAGTCTTGATATACTTACACAATTAATCATCTAATTACGTACAGATTAGACTCCAATATGTAGATATAAAATACCTAGTTGTCTAAATTACAATGTAAATAGTCAATTCCGACTTACAACCATCAGCAAGAACAGAATTTACAGGTTATATCTTCACACAAAAAAATTATAAAACAATTTTTTTAAAAGCTCTAACCACTACTTCCACACCAAATGATAATAAAAATTAAAGGAATATTGATTTATTAAATTATAATTGCGAAACGAATTTACACATAAAATGCTATTATGAAACACACATGGCGAAATGTATTATTTCACCAAAATTGCGTTGGAATACAAATAATTACATAGCGAGTTAAATGCAAATAAATGAAATTTAAATGAATCTAGCAAAAAGTTTACGCAATTAAAAAATACTAAGAAATAATTAACAAAAGTTTACGAATTTATAGGTTGAAAATCACATCAAAAAAGAGAAGTTAAGGGCATGGTAGACTCAAAATGTATGTTTAAAAATATAATGGGCGACACTTTTAAAAAATAATTTCACCAAATTTTCTGCAACCCAAAATACTATGGTCAGTTCTAGAAATGCAAGTACAAATCTAATGATTTATGGTCACAGTTATAAAAGCAGGTAAAAAGCAAAAATATTAAATACAGCTCACAAGAAATATCTGTCTTTCTATAATTTTAAAAGTGATAAAATAAAACAGCTTGCTTTACTCTTCTAATTTTATCTATTTCAATTTAAAAATAATAATAATACACACTATCACAACACAAATTTTAAAAACACAAACATTAAAATTTAATAAACTGACGGATCTTGACATTTTAACCCTCTTGGTATTGAAGGAACCGCTAGAAAAATTTTGCAACTAGGGATATATATATCTTTCTGCCGAATTTGTTGTGACATTTTTGGTTAATCTGTCGGCTTTTTGAACTACTGCACTTTTTAAAATTTCAATAAATAAATTTCCACCTTTTAAAAATATTACACTATATTTTTCATCACTATCACTATCTCCAAACACATGAAACGGACAATTTTTTAAATGTGCTTTTAAAGTTTCAACACATTTGTTTTTAGATATTGCACATCTAACAGCATTACTCAATCTTTTAATATTTGCTTTTAATAATCTTCGCTCTTTCATAGAATACTGTTTCATTGAAGAATATTCATATAATTTGCAGGTAAACGCACGTGTTATATGGTTGGCACATTCCAGTTTATAAATAAAGCGGCCATAGTCAACATTTTGTACAATTCTGACATAAACGCCAGAATTTTCATCTCCTATAAAATATTTGTATCGGATTCCATACAATTTATCTGATTGGTTAATTCCCTCTACAATTATTTGTTGCTCCATTCTTGTCGAAGGTCGAACATAATTTTTAAAACATACCTGGTCCTGTTGATTTTCGATTTTTTCATTCCATACACAACCAAAGCAATGTTTATTTTTAATTCGAGCCATGTCCGTAACTACGTTTTAACCAACCATCTTCCACAATTGCGCTAATGTAGGGTATACCAAATTCTACATTATTTTTGCGAGCCGCTATTTCCTTTTCAATTAATGCCGCTGCTTTCATTTCTTCTAACATTTTTAACTCCCAAATTTGTCCCTACTTCTTCGGACTTCATAAATAACTTCTTTGGCATACATGTAATATGTTAAAATTTCATCAAGTTGTGAATAACCAATGCCAACAGAAGTAGTACCTCAAACCTTTGTTTATTTTCTCTTCCCTATGCGATCCAAAACATAAATGGCACTTAACCGTAAAAATAGACATACCGCCCTGTTTTTTTCTCGCTGCATATTTGCAATTGACCCTTGCAACGGTTTACATGTATCTGCATCGATAACATTTGCTCAACAAACTTATATTGAACGTCGTCAATACGGTTTCCGCTTACGACAACTGATGGTACACGTAATAGAAACAAATTATGCACAGTAAACCACAATTTTGAGTCGAGTGGCAAAATAAAGCATTAAAGATGTCACAACAAAATGCAACCTAATAATCTTTTCTGAAAAAATAAAGAAAGTTTTAACTTTAAAATTTTTTGGGGGCATATGGTTTGTTACCGTGATCTACAGGTTTTAATTAATTTTCTTCTCAAAATTCTGAAAATTTGTGTTTTAAAAGTTTAAAACTTAAATAAAATATTTAATTAATTTAATAATTGCGCCAAGCTTGGTCATAACCTAAAGGACATTCATAAGTTTATGTATGCGCAACAAAATATAATTGTAAAATATCCTTTTTCTAAAATTATATTTAAACCTATTTTTATGTATAAAGCCGAAAATTAAAAATAAAAGTTAATAATTGCACTACATTTAATAACAAATTTGATGGCAAAAAATTCTATACTGCAATTGATATATTAATTTTAAAATTGTCCGTTTTTAAGGCCACCTCCATTAAGCACAGGAGCTACATAGCTACCATAAGACGGGGAGAGAGCATGCGACCGCATCCTAGCCTAAAAGTAAACGCTACTTAATAACGCGGACAAGAAATTCTTAAAATAAAGCTCTCATTTCACAAAAAAATAATGCACTACATGAATATTTACAACCACCAATAAACGCTGAAACAACATAGAAGTGCAATCTGAAGTAGCGTAATTAGAAGTCACATATATCGAAAAAATAACATAGAGTACAGTACAAATTACTAGAAACTGAGACTAAACTTATAATCATGGGAAAGGGGTAAATGTAAATAGTTACTGCACAAACCACATTTGGTCCAAAAAAATCTCTTGTTTGCTTACAGTTAATAGTTGATAACAAACTAAAAAAAATCACGGTAATTCTTTGTAAGAGTAAAAGCTTGTCGACTGTCGACACCTCATTATAATTTTTAAACTTAATTTTTGAAAGGCAAGAAGAAAAACCTTTTTATTAATAACGCATGCTTTGCAGCCTTTACTAAAATTCAGTTGAAACGTTTTAAAAACTTAATCAACACTGTTTAATAAATAAAATTGATTACAACGTTATTAGCAAGTCTACCAATAATTGATGCAAATTTGTTTAGCCCTAACCACATATCGCTATAAAAACCCTGGAGTTACACCACAATTATTTAAAATTACTGGACCAACATAACAAAATAAAATAAAAAATAAAAGGGTAAAGCTCGACAACGATTGCTATTTCAAAGCCTGCTGGCATTTAAAAGATTTAATGCATTTACCTTCAATTAATGTCAATGAAACATTTCGACAATTGTTCGGTGCTTACAGAACAATCGAAAATACAACTGATTTATTTATAGAAGAACAATATATTGACTTTAAAAGCGTTTATTTAATAATGAATGATAGGAACTTGAATTTGTTGAGATTTTATCCTTAACTGGTCATCGATCTAGTAAATCGTTTTGGTATAATATTAATGAGTTAGTTTATTTGTAAGGATTTTATTTCTAATTGGTTATCCAAAATTATACAATGTTTTGCTTTAAACAAAATTTTTCATCAAAAGCAGATTTTGAGTTTACAAATAATAAAAATTTAATTTTAGTTTGAAAAATGTGTGTTATAATTAAGGTAGTTATTTTCTTTAAATCATCAAAAACCACCCTATTTTTATATATATTATTTTTTACTTTTTGAATTCATCAACCCTAAATTATATACTTTTTACTTCAACGCAATGACAAAAATAACAACCGAAACACAGAAATATGAATAAAATTTGTTGAACCAACACAACAAGAATGAAGAATAAAATTAAACCATGAAGTAGAAATCTTAATCAGGAAATAAAATATTATGATCTTCCTTATCTTCTCTGTGTGTTTGGCTATCGCCTGTTTTTCCTGAATAACTTTGCTTCCGCCGGTTTTTAGGTTGTCGCTCCATCTTTTTGCGAGCGTCTAGTGTTCCTGAATCTTATCATTAAATATATCTCTATCTCTATCATATAGAGTATATTCATTTTGGTAATTTCTATTAGTCTCTTGATCTTTGCTGTTTTTGCTCTTGTTTCGGCAATCTTATTGTTGCTTTATAGATTTTGGATTTGGTCTCTAATCCGATATGTTTTCATTTAGGCAGGCTGCAATTTCAATTTCTGGGTATTTCAATACTATTTTCTGGTGTATTATATGGTCATCTACCATTAATTTATATCTCATGGGCGTTTTTAAAATAATTTTTTCGTAATCTATTTATTGCAAATACGGTGTTAGTACATAATCTACCTGACCTAAAACCTTGTTTTTCGTCGTTCAGGTCAAGTTATTTATCATATTTATTAGGACCCGTGTGGTCATTTTCGAAGTGCTGCTTATGATTTTGATTTCTCTGTAATATTCTGGTGCCTTTCATTAACATGAAGATTGTTGTACTAGTTCTTCATTTATTATAGATTCTTTAGTAAAGGAATACGATTTTGTTTATAAGTTTTTTTTTTTGGTTCTTAAGCGAGGCTCTCTCCTTTGTATTTAATCATTTGATTCATAATGCGATCATCCCCTTAACTTTTTCTATTTTTTAATTGTTTGGTCGCTAGTTCAATGTCTGAAATATTTATCTGGATGTAACTATTTTTGGTGTATTTGATTTCACACTCGCGTCTTTCTTTTTGTATAGTTCGGAGAGATGTTTAATCCATGATTCGGTAAGTATATTTATTTCAGTGAGTTTGTTTACCTTCTTTAAATGTCCCTTATATGATTCTTGCATTTTCAGAGTACTGTACCTCAGGTATGCTTTTTTCCTTTCTTGTCATTATTTTTAATAATTGAGATATGTTGCTGTTTAAACCTTTTTTCTGTATGATTTATTTTTCGAATTTCTAGTGCTTTGATTGCTGTTTTCTTGATGTTTACTTTTATTTTCTTCCAACTGATGTTTACATCTTTCTCTGTTTTTCTATAGTTTTTCTTTTTATCTGTTTTGGTACATATTTTTTATTATTATATCGCCCAGTAGTTCAATTTGAAGCTTTTCGGTCTGGTAAGCTAGTTTTTTATCTATTCGCGGTCTCATTTTAATTTTAATTTTTCTCAATACCATAATATGGTTTCTATTTGGTTTGGGTGTATAGATCCATTTAGCACTACATAGTCTAATGTTGATGTGTCCCTTCTGGTATTTTGAAATGCAACTTTATTTGGTTCTTGGTGGTCGAAAAAATTCGCAATTCGCTAATTTGACTTAGTCATTAGTTCTCCATTACTGTTGGTTATATTCTCATTATTCTTTGTTTTTCTCCTGGAAATATGTTATTGCCTGTACAGGCATTTAAGTCTCTCATTGTGGGGTAGCGCTTCCATAACGTCTAGGAGTTGGTCATAGAACATCTTTCGTTTTTGATTGAGTTTTTTATTCTCTAGGGTAGGCCATATATAGCTAGTACGTTTATTTGTTGGTGCCCTGTAATTATTTTGACCACCAGTATACGCAAGGATACGTAATGGCATTTTTCTATTTCTTTGTATATTTTGATTGTATAGTAAACCCACTATAGAGTCGAAGGATGATTTTATTAAAATAAAATAAAAATAAAAAAATATAACCATGAAGGGTATTAAAATAAACAGTATATCCTGGAAACCAAGAATCTAAAAGGCTTGTAAAACCATGGGCGGGTGATGTTAAGTTAAAAATAAATTATTGTTCTAAAAATAATTAGAGCCTAAAATAAGTCATTAACTTTAAATGGATTTTGTGACATGTAAAAAAAATTATATTTCATGCATGTAAAAACAGTAATGAAAAAATTCGACAATGATTGGAAGACGACGCTGAATATGTAACGTGCAAGATACGACAGGAGAAAATTATAAAAATTAAATAAAAAAATGTTTTTCAATAAATTTAAAGTGGTTGGATATAGAAAGCTCGGAAAAAATAATCTCTTAAAGTGGATGGGATGAAATTGATTTGATAATGGGAAAGTACAAAATAAATTTCTAAGCACATTATTCTTTTTTATAAAAACTCGTTTCACTGTAGCATAAAATTATTAATTTATTAAGTAATAAAAATGTTGCATTAAAATTAAATGAAAATTTTGGTAATATATTAACAATGATATTCAACTTTACTTGAACTTTTGAGGTTTTAATAGTCCTAACCACTTAGAAACAAAAGCGTTATTAAAAGCGGCTACCCAACTGAAAAACCATTTATCGTAGGAAAGGCAAATTGGAAGCTTTCTAAATTAAAAACGGATTTGCAACGCGTTCGTAAGCTTACAAAATTAAAATTAAACCAAAATAAACAATTAGACTCGGCTCATGTGCGTTTTTATCTATAATTAAGGTTAGATTGGGTAATGATTAGATATGACAGCATAGTTAAAAGTATCACGTTTCTTTATTATATTGTTTGCTAAAATAAAATTTAAACAATAATTTGCAAACGATAATAAACATAAATTTTGGAAGACAAAATTTTGAAATAAAAACAAAAGGTAAATAAAAATTAATGTATAAAAAATATTTTCTAATTTTTAAGTCAATTATGAATTACATAATTTTATCCACATTTTTGAGGCTAAAAAATTAGCCGAATTCATAAAAGTTAGATGCCTTCTTAAGCACGAGGACACGCCTTTCGTATCCCAATTATTATTTGTTTCTTTTTATTTTGGTTATGTCAGCTGCAATGACTATTGGCCGCAAAAAAAGAAAAGGGCATGTTCTTTGGGATAATGCAAAAAAACTTTATTTAATAAATAAACCAAATAACGAACAAATAAACAATAAGGTCACAGTGCCCACAAACATAAAAAATAACTAAAATTAATATCACAGTAATAATACCATTACTGGGAAGTTAGCACCACGTTCCAGCACCACGTACCCTGTAAGGAGGCTAGGAAAATAAAAAATATATTTGCTTATATCTTTTAAACCATTAAAGCTACGGCAAAAATTAAAATATTATCATAATATACTATCAAAGCAATACTGATTCCCTTATAGTATTAGTGTAATAAATATATTTAGAATAATAATACGCCTTACTTTAAATTTTACAAAAGGCAACAAATTCATATGTATTCTAAAAACTATTTTCATCAATCGATTGGCAATTTAATATACATTACGATGTGTTACGTGCCATTTCTCGGTCTGTCGCATCTATGAGATTTAAAGGTAAAAAACTAATTGCGAGTCTTGACAAGTGTCGGGTGTCACTATTGGAATTATTGCGAACATACATATTTCAATAAAATGAAGTTGCAGAGACATACTGCTAATCTAATTATTTAATAATAATTAATGAAATATAGTTATATTCCTATTAAAAGTAACGGTATGTTTCAAATTCGTAAATGAACGCGTGCTGACCTCACCACAATTTTTATTTAGTTAAAATTTTAAATTGAGCGGGGAATTTAAGTAGGTAGCCTGAAACGCGATTGAGTGGGGGTTACAGATCAGGTGGTTTAACCTCTCTTATTTCTCGAAACTCTATTTATTTCGCTTAATGGGAACCGATCTTACAACGGTATACTCGCAAAATCTCATTTTTTTCCAAAAATTTTAAGTTGTGAAATTCTATTTGATTAACGGGTTGGATGTAGAGTAGAGTCAGTTCTACAGTTATTTAATGAAATTTTATGTTCCCCCTATTAATATTTATAATACATGTAATTTTATTAATTGATTTTTTCCGTGTATTCAATCAGGTGTACGTTGATTGGTGCACGGTGAAGAATCTAGCTGAAAATTATCTTTCAATTAACTTTTAACAAAGCAGCAAGTTGAATCAAGTATTCCGACCAAGGCTTGTTTCATTTTCTTATTTCAGTATAGTCAACAAGGTAAACACAATAGAGGATTTGTTGCAAGGTCACAACCACCAACCACATACCACATATGACAAGAACTACTACGCAAGTCTTAATTGTTGATCTGTCATCAGAACCATTCAATATTAAATTGTACCACAAATTTTTAATTAAATACACCCGCACGTTAAGACAAGGCAAAACAGAATAAAGTCTTAAGGCAGCACACCTTTCCACAAATTGTCGGAAATGCTACCAAAGGCACCACACGCTACTACATATAAACAATAATAAAAACACATTAGCAAATGCGACAAACAACTGCTTCGAAAACAAACCTGTTCCTCACACCACCACACTTCAGACTGTGATTCTTAGCATTCAAACAAGATTAGGAAAGCGATTGTCATATCGCTGAATGTTGGACTACAGACAGGGTTACCAGACGTCCCGCAAAAAGGTGAAATGTCCCACGTCCCGCATAGACATGCAAATGTCCCGCAGATAAAAAATTATCATATTTTAATTTTAAAGTTATAATAATATATAGTTACAGATTGGCAGCAACATGCTAAATGACCCATTGGTCACTTGAAACAGAAATTTTTGTGTTTTTCCAATTTAAATTGTTAATAACAAATAATAATAATTCATGCTATTTAAGAACCACTTTTTTACTCAATTATAGATAAACAAATCCGCAAACAGTACCTGTATTAATTTTTTGAATCCTGGTGGTTAGGGGCTTACGCCGACCGCTTTGGCCATGGCGCGCTTGGCTGCTAGTGTCGGCTGCTATCTTCAGCGTCATGTATACCTAGTTTATAGATGAATATCTAAGACTTGAAAAACGTATATTATTGTCCTCATCATCCAGTTATCTGAACGAAATACTAGAACCAAGCTTCGAGAGGTGTTCCGATGCAGGAATATCATTAAATGACATCTTATTGGGCGGATCAACACTAAAAGAAGGCATTTTTTCAATTTTTTCAATAATAATGTACGACTTTGAACCCATCGGTTTAACATAACAGCTGACATAGCCTAATTGGCATAAAAAAATATCATAACGGCGACAACAAATTAACATCTACGAACTTACACCACAGTAATTTAAAACAGATACAGAAAAAGTTTAATATTCTCTGGCACCCAATATCATTAGACGTAATTTTAATGTTGACGACCTTCTGACAGGAGCAACAGGGCAACTACTGCAAAGACCTTAATAATAGAAACTAGAGGTGTGTTAACTAAGATAGGATTTACGTTGCTCAAATGTGTAAGCAAGGATACTGACGTAGCAGAAGAATTGAACATAGAGTCAAGAGATATAAGGTTTGTGATATCCGAAAATTTTTTAGATTCTACTGGAACCACGGTAAGCAACCTAAGCGTATAACTAAGCGCAAAAAAATCAGCAAAGTTGGAAAATTATTCCACCCGATTAGAACAATCCGAACAATTATTATCTTAGGCAAGAATTTAATTCAGCAGCTATGGCTTACTACGCTAAGGTGGGATAACTCCTTGTCAACAGATATTATTTTAAAATATTCAGAGTATCGACAACAACTGGGTAACTTAAGCAAGCTCCACACATTCAGGAAACTAATTTACATATCTTCTATCTAAGCCATTGAGCTGTCTGGATTTTATGACGCGAGTAAGGTGGCTTATGTTGCATGCATTTATCTTGAAAACAGAACGTCCATCCTTCTTATACTAAATGTCGAGTAGCACCACTAAATAGACTTTACTTTCACGATTGTGAAGCGGTTCTTCTTGTAAGGGTAACCAATAAAGTGACGAAGTCACTGATTCTGACACCGTGACTTCATTAATCCTGGCTTTCTTTAATTTGTACCCACTATGGGAGTGATTTTACTTTCATTTACAAAGTAAATTAAAGTATTGTAATCGCGACAAATTTCGAAATCGAGATTTTTGCGGAAATATCCGTTTTCGACCTCCCTCATTCAGAAAAAGTTGATTTC
>JARJDX010060920.1:0-16486 GCA_030264735.1 Gymnusa sp. GC000175 | reverse complement strand
TTATTTTATGGACTTCAATTAACTGAGATACTAAAAAGACTTAAAAAATTGCTCCAAATTGTCCCGAGAACATCTACGCGCTTTTATTATTAAGACATTTTACATAAACTAAATTAGAATTTGCGGAAGCTTACTAAAGTTAATAAAAGTGGAATTCCTAAATAAAATTAAGTGCTAAGAAGGATTTTTACCTTTCCTCATTTAAAGTTATGTTAAATGTTACAGAGAAACGCCCACTTTCTTAAATACTTCTAGAGCAAAAATGATTTGTACGAAGACTCCCATTTTTATTTTTTTCGTAAAAACTTTCTTGATTTTTGTTTTAATTTGAACAATTTTTATTTAAATTTTGATAATTTTGGTCAAATTTGAACTATTTTTGTCAATACTTTGATGATTTTTGTCAAATTCCAGCAAATTTCTTCAAAATTCAAATGTTTTTGGTTTAAATTACGATAATTCTAGCCATTTGAACGTTTTTCATTAAAATTTCGATAAATTTAGATAAAATTATGTTAAATTTGAGTAATTGATGTCAATTTTTGCCTAAAAAAATTTAGTTAAAAACACCAAAAAATTAGATGAAATTTGCTTCAATTTGATGTGATTTTAACCAAAATAATTAAAATATTGACGAAAATCATTCAAATTTGACCAAAATCAATAAATTTAAATGAAAATAATTCAAATTAAAACTACAATTACCCCTGTTGAACCAAAATTAATAAAATTTTAATGAAATTTATCATAATTTTAAGCAAAAACAAAATTTGATATCAATTGCTTCGTTGTACATAATTTTACCCAATATCAACTATATTTTATTTAAAAACGTTCAAATTTGACTAAAATTATTTAATTTTATCCAAAATCAACTTAATTTAGATGGAAATAGCATATATTTGACGTGATTTTAACCAAAATCATGAAAAAAATAATGAAAATCGTTTAAATTTGACCAAAATCATTAAAATTTAAATAAAAAAGTTCAAATAAAGACTAAAATCATACTTTTGTAACCAAAATCAAGTTTGATAAAAATTATCAAATTGTGTCACACAATCCAATTTCCATAAAAATTTTGATAATTTTTATTAAAACTGCGATTATTATTTCAAATGTTGAGTAATTTTTGTTAAAATTTAAATGATTTTAAATAAAATTACCAAATTTTAGTAAAAAATTTAAGCGAGTTTTGTAAAAATTTAAATTATCTTGGTAAAATTTGGTTTAAATGATAATGAAATTTGGCCCTTTTTTTAAATTTACAAGATTTTTGTTAAAATTACGATTACATAATTCAGTAATTTTCGTAAAATTCCAATGATTTTTTACATATGTAAATGCTTTTTAGAAAATTTTTAATAATTTTGGAGAGATTTGATTGGTTTCGTGAAAAATTAAGGTCGTTCTACCTAAAATTTCATAATTTAATTACATTGTAGCAATCAATATGCGTTATAATTTTGATATTGGTTTATAATACGATGATTAAACATTTTTCTTTTTTTTTTTAGATAATTAAAATTACAAAAATTTATCAAATTCGGGCGATTAAATAATTTAGCAATTTTTGTAAAATTCCAACGATAGTACATATATAGTAAAATTTTGATGATTTTGGAGAGATTTGATTGGTTTCCTGAAAATTTAGATCATTTTCGTTAAAATTTCAATAATTTGTAGCAATATTCGTTATAATTTCGATATAGGTTTATGACCCGATTATTAAACATTTTATTAAACTTTTCTTAAAATTTAGATGATTTTGATTTAAATTTTAATGATTTTAGAAAAATTTAATCGATTTTTATAAAAACTTAGATGTGATTTTGTTAAAATTTGATTTAAATTAGAAGTTTTACATTAAATTCGGGTGTTCTCATCAAAATTTACAATAATATTGTGATGATTTTAATATTTCATAAATTGTAACAATTTTGCTACATCACTAACAACACTGCTGAAGATACGCGCACGCCTAAAAAAAGCATTCTTTAAAATTAATTATAATATAAGTATTATTTTTTATTTTTTACCTGTCATGGTATTTTGCTTGTACAATTTTATTTTACGGATTAAGGTTGCGTATATAAATCAAATTATATATTGGGCAGGTGTGAGCTATGATTTGATAAAACTGGTAGCCAGCAAAAACCAGAAACCATGCTACAACCACAATTTATACGCCGGATTGAAGGTTTGATATCGGAATGGAACAATGGGTTTCACTGCAACTTGTTACAAAACTACCTAAACCACCATCCACATTCAGTGGATTCTCGCGACGGGAGTCTGAATTTTATGCAGTCATCACTCATTTACTTACTGGCGAAACGTTGTCAGCGAAATGCTGTTGGGTTTATTTAACAACACGTGAAATAATTTTTAATTTAAGTTGACATAATCGCTACACATTCATTACAGATTTTTAAATCGATGCTTCTTGAATTTATTAAAAAAAAAAACTTAAAAAACAAATTTATAGTTAATTTGTTAAGAATTTTTCTGGATGTATTGAATCATTGAGGTCCTTTACCTCCCATATTTCTGGAGTAACACAGGGTAGTGACTTTTTTTAGTGTTACTTATTGTATCCGTAGCAAACGATAACTTAAAACGAGAACCCGGAACCTGTAAAACAAAAATAAGTGCTGTGCCACTGAGCCACTAAGACGTTTCAAATTTTGTCGACCTGTAATTTAAAGCGACCCTATATATGCAAAAACAAAATTTTGGCATCAATTGTAAGATATAGGATACAGGTCTTAAAATATAAGTCGACTTAAATATTTATGACTCATTAGTAACATTATGTTCCAATTCTAATTTAATCAAAATTAAACTACCAGTTTAATAACACTTTTTTCATTGGATGAAGTTTTTCTTGCTTACGGGAAAGTTGAGTGGAGAACACCCAATTTTTTTTGGACAGATTTGTCATAAACCTTTAATGACATGTACATTTTAATTTGTGAATTTAATTGTAATGATTAATTACATTGTAAATTACAAGCAATTTAAGGTAATAAATTACATAATAAAAATTGTATTTAAATTAAAACCATAAAAATGTTAAATGGTTACAACAAGAATTGTGTAATAACGTTTTGGCATTAACAAGCTTTTTGTGATCTTTATTAATTGTAAAACAGTATTAAACACCATATATCACGTCAATTTAATTAACAATACAATTTAATGACAACCGAGACCACACAGATTTTAAATAAACATTGTTATAACATCAATGGGTTAAAATTTTGTGGGAAATGGGCTTTTCTGCGTAAAAAATAATTTGAGAAAATAATAAATTGTGGATTATTTATTCATTTTTAATTGCAAATTTCCTGGTAAAGAAACATTTTTAAATGAGATCAAAGAATTAATGTTTTAAATATTTAAAAAATACATGCACTGTGTCGGGAGTCGAAACTAGGACTCCACATCACCGCTGTGTAAAAAAAGTTCAATTTATCATTTTTTTGTTTATTTTTTGTGCTACCTCCATTGTAGACGTTAGCGAATTTCTTTTTATCTTCCATTACTTAAATGGAAAAACAATTATAAATTATCACACAGTTCATAATATTTATTGTTTATAAGAATGTTTAACACTAGTAAATTAATTAAACATTATTAATATCTTATCAAAAAGAAAATTATTATTGTAATTATTGTTTTTAAAAATTTATATATGTACTGTTATTTACATAATATTTTATTTCTTTTTGTATATTTCCATGAATTATTTTGATATCATGTGGAAACATTTTTTTTAATAAATAAATATCCCAGAAAATTTAGTTTTTAAGTTTTGTGCAGTTTAAAATGGTTATATAGTAGGTATGTGTTGCGGTAAAAGTACAAAATCATTAAATGTACACATTTACCGGAAAATGTGAACATTTACTTATTTAATAGGTAAATGTGAGATTAAATTTTTGATACTTAATAAATATCTGAAGAAGGATGGGCACCTATCCATCTACTAGTTAGTTTTTCTTAGAAATATCCTAAATCCGAAGACACACATCAATATCAACAATTCAGGATAAGAACCTACATTTACATAATCATTTAAATATATCAAAATTTAACTGCAGTAAAAAAATTATACCCAAATAATTAATTGAACAAACTTAGTTTAATGATAAATGTAAAATATGGGAAATATGTACAAAAAGGAACGCGAAAAAGGAAGAAAGTCTACCAATAAGCATAAAGAAATTCCGATAAAAAATAATTAGCGACGTAACGAATATCTAACAAATCTAGAGAGAAAACTTTGACAAAAGTTTTAGGAAAATAAACATAGAGCATGCTACAGAAAGTATAGGAAAAGTTTGATTATCAGTTAAGCCAAGAAAAGTAGTAAAGCACTGGTATTCCACAAAATCTCCGCAAAGCTATATAAATCAAAGGAAACCCAACTATTAGAATAACTACATAAAGTAATAGTAAAAGTCTGTATAGAAAAAAAGATCGTGGAAAACTGGGGAAAAATTAATATAAAAAATGGCAACAATTTACAACGCAAAAACTGCAGAGGTATCTTACTCAGTGTACTAGTACTAGTGTACAGGATGCACACTATTTACACAAATCTTAAACAGAAGACGTAAATACACAGGAAAAATTATAAGCGAATACCGGGCCGGTACTAGACCATGACCAACAACAATAGTTTAATGTAAGAGAAATCTTCGAAAAATTTATGGCAATACAGGATATATGTCACCATATTCGACTTCCGTCAAGTTTATGATCGAAAGAGATGAGCTTCCTAAATTGCGAATTTAAAATCCGAGAACGCTGGTAGATATGGTAAGGGCTTCTATGACAGACATAGAAAAGGCTTAAGAATATAGAACCAATAAAAATGCGCGACTTAAACCCGAAAGTAAGAATATTTCCATCGACTCAAGTCGCGAAAGCTTAAATTCTAAAATATAGAACCATTTGGCAGATTCCGATAAAATCTCTCAAAAATTAAAGCAAAAACTGCCACCAATACTATTTAACCTCTCTCGAGCACATAATAAGAAAATTGTCAACTAACTTTCAAATATACTATACAAAAAGTCATCACAACTACGAGTAGTACCACACAATAAAAATATTAACAAAAGGATACCCCTCAATGTAAATATTAATATAAGAAATATAATACCACAAACTCCAAAATGAAACCGGAGGGGATAAAAATTTAGAAAAAGTAATCAGTTTTACAGCAATTGGCAGTAAGCCTTACAAGAGATGACAGGGACAAAACAGAAATCCGTACGAAGCTAGCCCAGACCAATAAAGCCTAATTTGCTCTTCTACTCTTTAAGATATCTTTAAATTTCTGCCACCAGTACTATTTAACCTAAGTCTCGAGTACATAAGAAAAATGTCAACTAACTTTCAAATATACCATACAAAAAGTCATCACAACTACGAGTAGTACCACACAATAAAAAGATTAAGTGTACATCGATATTGAGAATAGAACAAAAGGATTCCCCTCAATGTACATATTACTATAAAAAATATAATGCCACAAACTCCAAAATGACACCGTGGGGGATGAAAATTCAGAAAAAGTAATCAGTTGTACAACATTTGTGAGTAAGCTTCACAAGAGATGACAGGAAAGAAATAGAAATCCGTATAAAGCTAGCCCAGACCAATAAAGCCAAATTTGCTTTTTTACCCTTCTAGGTATCTTTAAATCCAAAGATATTCATACCAACAACAAAACTGGAATGTATAAAAGTATCGTAAGATCAATATTACCAGCAAAACATAAGTATTAATAAAAATAATCATAAAACATCGATGCATTGAAAAAATCTGTCTGTCGGTCTGCCTGCTTGTCTGTGTACTCTTTACAGCCCAGACAGCTTAACCGATCGACCTGGAAATTAATATTTAAGCTTTTAACAAAACTTGTGAGGTCCGAGTAAAAACCACCAACCGCAAGTGGTAGATTTTTATTAGTTAGATTTTTTACATTTTTGCAGATATTTTAAAAAATCTCAAGTTTATAAGAGTGCAAATGTGTTTGCAATTAAATTTGCAAAAAAAGTTTGTTGTTATCATTTTTTTAAGTGGCGGATGTCACTATCAGAATTATTTTCAACATACATTTCAACAAAATGGAATTGCAGATGCATACTGCCAACCTAATTAGCGGATAATTACCAAAATATACTTATGTTTTTGTCAAAAGTAAAAAACATGTCTTAAATTTTTAAAAGAAAGTGGTATGGTAACCACACTACAATTTTTTTAATTGCATAATTGATTAAAAGAAAAATCGCGATCGATAAGTCGATAACAAAGCACTCTAAAGACAAAATATATTTAAGTAAGTGTAGTAATCACCGTGCAAACAATTATAATAAGCAGAGATCTTTAAGAGTTTATGAAGTCTGCGTCCATATTTTCTTATCAACGGAACTACGTATTCTACTAGTTTTAAGTGTGGAAGAGGGTCAAAATTGAATTACAAGATTTGATCCTAACTAACAAATATAAATAAACTTTAATAAAAAAACTTGTAAAAAGTGGGTTGAGTTTAATTAGCCACCCTTTATATTTGCACTTTATTTAGCAATTTTAAATTTCTTATAAATGTTGTTCTGAAAATTATTACGCGTATAGTTTGTCTAACTAGTGTAAAGCAGTGATTCTCAAAGTTGAGTCCGCGGACTGGTGTAGATTGCACGCCGATATAAAAACTATAATTTTTTTAACAATCTTTTTTAAAGTGTCAATATTGTTGCAAAAGTGTGATAATAATAAAGGAATTTATTTTTATAACCTTAATATCTTCGAGACCTACGTTGGTCCTTATTGTTTAAGAAAAAAAGTTGGTTCCAGGTGCTGAAATTTTGAGAAACGCTGGTTTAAAGAAAAACCTAATTATCTGTAATAAGCTATAAACTGAAAATAAATATTCGTTCATATAATTAAAATTAGTCATTTAAATTTTCATAATCTCCAATTTAATGCAAAACCATTAAAGTTTGTTGAAAATAATGTAATGAAGAAGTATTTTCATAGAATAAACTAGAAAGAATATTAAAACATGAAAATGTTTATAAAAGTGGTAATAATTGTAGTGTGTATTGAAAATATAAAAAAACAAGTCAAAATTAATGTAAATTATAGTTTTAACATTAGTCCTGCGCATAGGCAGCGGACTGGCTATGCAGGATTAAATTATATTTCATTCATTTGTATATTTTCTGCTAAATAAATAAATAAATAAAAAGTTTATGTAAACGAATTATTAATAAAAGAAATTCAAAGAAATTTTAAAAAATCTTCTGATTATCCTTTTAAAATAGATAATTTTGCATATGAATTCGCATAAATTTATTTACTAAAAAATAGAAAAACAAGTAATCACCTATAATTTTATAATATGATGTATAGTAGTATAGTGTACTTAATTGTGTTAATGCCCAGATAGTTAAGAGAAGAAATTTTGTTTGAAAAGATTAAAAAAAAAATTTAATTTAGTATTCCAACGTCTCATCAAATGCTCATCCCATCGTCATTTATTTGCAATTATGAATGAGGGTTGGGATAGGTCAGGTCAGGTCTTGAAAGACGTTCATTAATATTACATACGATTTGAATTAGAATTTAAAATTAAGGAGCGTGTATGTGTGCCTGAGTAGTTATTAACTTTCACGCCTGAATGGTGTAGTTGCATCACTTAGGAAAATATCCGAGCGCGAGTGCGTTAATTATAATTGTGTGCATTAAAAGTTTCAAAACAATTGTAAATTATATCAGGGAAAATGTAGATGTAATTTATGAATATTATCCGGAGCGAAATAATTTATGTAAGATGGATGGTCAAACGAAGCCATTAGTTTGAAACACATTTCTGTCACAGTGCCAACTATTAGAAGCAATTAAATAAATATAATGTACGAAATAATCGTCTGGTGAGACAAATTTCACGGCTAGTTTATCATTGAACTGATATTTTCGAGAATTTTAACAACCACAATTGTGACATGTAAAAAGGACCAGAGCTTAGTCACTAGACAGAATAATAAAAAGGCAAGTCATTATTTCAAACGAAATTTAGATTGTTCTCAACAGAGGTATTGATAACTCAATACAACAACGTGCGCTTCTAGCATTGTTAGACGTAATAGTCAGTGAAAAGTGTTTTTAATAATGTAATTAATATCTTTAGTTAACGAGCAATGTCAGTTTAATTTGTGAGAGTACACGACGCGATCATGGTTTATGAAGACAGTAATCGCAAACGTCGTCTAGGTGGTCTACAAGCACGTATGCATGAAATTTATTAATTTGGAGTTTTCCTGTAAACTGTAACGAATAATTGAGGTGAGCTCCTACGCGCGATAAGTCTTCTTGATGAATGACCTTGCTCATTACCGACATCGTTTGTCTTCGTGAGATTACGGAGCCTTTGCTTTGTCAATTACCACAAAAGCCACAATCACACTGAGCCGACTCACATATTCGTACGACGAACTCCCCATACACTTATACCATTTGGGAATTCGAGAAGAATAAAACCTGTTCTGTTTTCAAAACTCATTCAATATTTAAAGTGGTAGGTTGTGTACAGTTAGCAATTAACACTGCTAGGATACCTAGACAAGATTAATATTTACCCTTGTTTCAAAGCGCGGAGCATAATTAAAAAGCATTTAAGAAACGCAAATAACTTTATGCAAAAAATAGCACCCCCTATAATCAATTTTTACTATTTTTACTTGTGGACTGATATATTTTACTGTAAAAGCTTGTTTCTTCACGATCCTCCCACGGCTTTGGAGTTTGTGTGTGGAAAACACAATAGAGCGATAACTCACGCAACTCATTAGTACGGATGCCTATGTGTACTTGTAATTAGTATGAATATGTCATCTATCCTTGACTTTACTCCTCCTTCGGATAGTTTATATGATCAACACATTGAATTATATGTATATTACTTTAAAAAGATACCATCAAAATCCTTTGTAATTAATTAAAAATTACTAATTTACAATTAATATTTTCCTTTGTTATTGTTATTTTATCTGATTATCTGAATTTTTCTTGAATATGTCAATAGCTTTCCTTCATGGTAAGGACATGTCTCTAATAAGGTCTTTGTATGGTAATATCACGTTTTATGGATTTCATTTTTACTTCCAAAAATATTTTATTAAAAAACTCAAAAACCATAAATCATAGTTGACGATTGATAAATTTCACACCGTCAAAATATTACCGGCGAGAAGCTAGCAATAAACCAAAATTAGTTTTTTGCTAATTCAACGAAAACCAACACAGCTACAGTAAAAGGAGATAAACCAAATAAAAGGACTTTAAATTTTCTATCGATATTCTGCCTCAACTTTAATATTAACGAATTAATTAAACAAAATGCCTAATGAGTGATACTAATTGCGAAAATGTGTTATATGCATCATGTGTAAAAATTATTGTCTTTTACCGGTGTACCGTTGCAATAAGAAATCTGACTTTATTAAGCTCCTATTTATTTAAAATTAAATTATTTAAGCAGGTATAAGCGGGCAAAATCGTATGTTTTTTAACTGTAGGAAACTTAAAAACTGTTATTAAGTAAATTATTTTCCTTATGTAATGTACTTTATGATTCTATGGACAATTTTGATTTTTGACGAGTTTAATTAGCCAGCAATGGACTAATTAAGTTTTTTTTAAATTTTGTTGCTTTCCTTAAATTAAATTAAAGCTACGTGACCCACAACTAAGACGAGTACACCAGATAAAAGATCTCATTTTTCTACAATGAAAACATGTGTTACCAGACTATAAACATTTAATGAAAAACAAGGCTGACAACTAAGATGAGTGGACGATCTCATTTTTTTACATTGAAACGTGTGTCACCAGAAAATAAACATTTAACGAAAAACAACGCTTAATAACGTTCACACCTGTGCAAATGTAATTAATAGGAGTATTTTCAAAATAAGTTAAAAATTACCGGTATTTATAGCAGCAATTCTTTATACAAGAAAAATTTTAAAAACTAAAAAATATATCTTCTTTTTTAATGTAGTTTAAGGTTGTTTTGATTATTTAGTCAGCAATGGAACAATTATTATTATTTTTTAATTTAGCTACTGGTTGCGTATAAAACGAAAATCATGACATAGGTATAAAGTTAAGATATTTTCATTTTCCAGTGTTATCGCATCAGACGTAAGTCAGGGATGGGCAACCTTTTTCTATGTAACACATTTAAAACTTAAGAATTGTCGCGGGCCGCAAATATATACAGGGTGTCCATTTTTCGAGCCCCACCATTGGGAACTCGAGAACCATAAAAGATAAAAGATACGTCGGTTAAATTAGGGAAAAGTTCCCACATTATGAGACTAATTTAATGATGTATTTGTTTTTCCAAAAATATGCATAGGTAACTAGATAAAGCGAAAAATATTTTAATTAAATATTTAAGTAATATTCTAGAAGAAAATAAATAGAATTAGATTTTCGCGAAGATATAAAAACTGTTGATTTCTGCTTTTTTGCATCTTGCAGCTAGGAATAATAAAAACTGTTATAAAAACATTCACGACATCAAAATCTTGAACTTCATTGAAAAAAAATTATAAAAATCTGAGGGTTACTTTTATTTTATTTTGTTTTATTAAGAGGACTCCGGTATCACAATCAGAAGTGGATTTTACATTTTCGTTCAGTGGCATTTAGTCAAAATACAACAATGGTCCCATTTTTTACGTAAAAAATGATAAATATTGAAAACTAAAGGCTTTATAAAAAAAATTATATCGTCTAATCTAAAGATTTACAAAAGAACCCTTATAGTTCCAGGAGTCACTTTTTAAGCACTTTTCCATCAGAAGTTTTGGGACACTATCCTAACGATATTGGAAAATTTTATATTTCATATTCTTCTTCATGCAAGAAAAACGCATAACACGCAACTCGTAAATATATCTTATGTGACGCCACTCCTGGCGCATCGCCTCTTCTCTGCCTGTAATGCTGGCAACTTACATAACAGGTGGACCTACAGTTTAGCGTGGATTCCGAACCACTGGAGTTACATGATTTCTCATCCAACCCCGGATCAGAGAAGGATTTTAGCCATTAAACCCCACGCTGGCAAGGCGGGTTGGGAAGTTGTGGCAGTGTTGGACATTTAAATATTTTAAATAAATATTTGCATGTTGTAGGGCGCGAACCCACGATCTTGCACTCAGCAGCCGCATGCCTAGACCGCTGAGCTACACTGCCACCGTAAATATATAATCGTTAAAAAATATAATAATATATTATGCAACAAGTTTTATAAACCCCACTTTTGTCACGAGTTTTATGCTAATTACGAGCGACGCGAAGCTGAGTGCTTATTAAACGAGTGTCTAGAGAAGTTTATAAAACGCGTTACATACTAAACTTTTACAACGCCGAAATAACCAAATGAAAAAGCAACTTTTTTGAATGTCAATTTCAACATAATATACAAATAAAAGACTTGTAGCTTTTGTGACATTTCACTGTTTTTATTAAGTTTATTTCTTACATATGTTTCGGTTTGCACCATTGTCAAAGAACTGTTCTTTGACAATGGTGCAAATCATGTTGGAAAGTAGATTCAGTGTACCATGATAAAATTTGGATTGATATATCCAAAAATAATATCTGGTTCATGTAAAGCAACAATATAAATAATAATAAAAATAAAAATATTAATAATATACTCATAATTAAAATCAAACGTTTCGTCGAATTTAATTAAGTTATTTATATTTTAAATTACATGTCGTTAACATCATATTCTCGACTCCTGTAGAACATCACATCTCAATAAATTACAATTATAAATTTTATGATGGACGTAAGTAATTTTATGAGAGTAAATTTTTCTTTGAGGTGACTAAGTAATTTTTATCATAACGTCTTAAAATGATGTAGATCCGAGTATTCTAAAGACGGCATAAATAGTAGAGCGACGCGTCCGGCGTAATTCACAGGCAATTAACAGCGATCGGTCAAAGCATACACCAGCAATTATTTATATAAATGGTTTACGACCAGCTTTTGATGTTATAAATAGCTACGCGCGCCACCCAGAAGACGTGTGATGCCAACATCACCTCATGAGCAAATTACCACTAACTTATCAAAGTATTCACTTATCAAATTTTCATGCATATGCCACCAAGTTTAATTGCAATTTAACTAACTAACTTTTTAAATTATCAAAACATTAAAAAAACACATTTACACAGTATTGCTAAGAAATGTTATTGAATTTATCATTTTTCAAATCGCACAGATTTTAATTAAAATTTAAAGGAGCGGTAATTAAAATTTCTTAAATTGCATTTCTTCTGTGACACGTTGGATAATTTACGGGGGACTTTGATGAGATCTGTCAAAACTATATGATAAACTCGATAACAAAATTAAATTCTTACATTAAATTTTAAAAGCCTCAATTATATTTTTATTGCATTTTATGATGTAAAAAATTAAAATAAGAAAATAAGTAAAATTTTATGCTACTGTATTCTATCTATTTTCCAATTTTGTTTAAATTTAAGCTTTTAAAAGAAAATTTACAATAGTTTTGAAATTATGATCCTTAAATTAAACAACATACGTTTTTTTTTGGTATGGCGCATGGTTTCGATGCAAAATTTAAAGTTATTTCTACTTTTGCTGCAGCTATAATAGTTTTCGTTTAATAAGCAAAAAAACCAAATTAAAAATTATATTGCTGTAATTTATTGCTAGCTTCTCACTGGTAAAATCAACGTTAAGCATATAAAACTGCTATAATCTTTTCAAAACTCAATATTTAAAATAAAAATTAAACTTTATATAAGAAATAAAGCTCAAACATTAATTTATTGGTAAGGTTTTGTATTAGTTTCAAGTACAACTTAATAAGGCAATTGTATACAAAACATTACTTTTTATTTCTGATTTGGAATCATCAAAAACATTAACATGGTAAGCACAATACTTTTTTATGAATCATAGTAACAAGAAGCTAGACAAGTTCTTAAGCCAGAGTTTCTTAGATACGTTTAGAAAGAAGGAATGTGCTGTTACTGCCTTATTATGACGACTGTGCAATACGTTATCTTTTAAATGCGCCGCACATCGATAGCATTTACATCTTTCTTCACTTCACACATAAAATTATACCTTCAGATGCGACTTTAATGCTAATAACCACGCTTAATTTACATTCGGAATTTGTATCATAAATTAAAAAAAGTATATATAAAGCACATGTGTAATTAAATAATACCTTTTTGCTGCGCGGCCCTAATATTAAGTGAGTTTTTTTTTAGCATGCGGATATTTATAATGGGGTCGATGATACAATGATGAGAGACCACTCAACTACACTCAAGTTAACAAATTGCGGCCCACCAAATTTTACGGATTATAAATTCCCCTAACTATAATAACATTACACCATATTTATATAATAACCAATGGACCAGTTGATGTTTCGACAACAATAAAGCATTAATAAGGGTGTGTGGTAGTTATATTTATTAAATCGTTCGATAACTTTTGGCTATTGTACCATAAACTCGCAACATTAATACTTGCAGATTATCATGAGGGGGAAATTGAAATATGAATAATCTCTTGTCCTCTTGACATACGAATCAATTACGCACTTGCTGCTAATTAGATGATTTAAAGATGGACTGGTGTTAAAATTAATTTACAAGTAGCAAATTTAAAAAGGGCATTTGTAGTGTTAAGTAATTTAGCATATTCTGACGAGGTATGCATAATAGATTTAAGTCAGATTCACCAGCGTAGTTACTTAAATGGAAATAATCAGCCAACGACAGAATATTAAACTTCTAAACAGCAGAAGGTTGTGAAAAAATTTCCTCGTTCCAAATAAGTGTCGTCACGTTTCTAAAAATGTGTTTTTTGCGCGGATTTTCAAGTAAAGAATATAAAAAGTGCAAACTCTATTTGTTCGCACGACTTGTAAAAAAAGAAAATGATGAAACGAAAAAGGAAAATAAAACGTGTGTATGTAAAAGTTCATGCTCGCAAAGAAATTTAAAATCAACTGCAAACCGTCGATCCTTGCTTTTCTACTGTGAAAAATTGATTGTGTTGACGAACGATTCAATCATTCCCTTTCGTCACACAAAATGTCTACTTAATTATTGCAAAATCTACGTCGAACGTAAAACTGCTGCCTCTGAATCTAATTGCCAATCAATATGCGCGATACAAAACGCAATCAACCTTAAGATAGAATCCAATCGTTTACCTTGTATGCTATTACCAGACATGTCACTAATGTGTAATGATTTACCATTTTTTATTTAACAACAACGCGTTTTGTATTCTGCGAATCCCACTTGTCCTTTTAGTTTTCTTATTACAATTAAAAAAATAAAAGCATGGCAAAGTGATTTTTTTAAACATGTAGGACATGTCATTATATCTACATGAAAACATGCAACAACTACTTAAAAAATATACAGGGGATGCAAAAATATATCAAAGTGCACTAAAATATTTAACCAATCTTTTTAAATGCAATAAAAATCCTTTTAAAATTCAACTCATAAAATTAACTTCTTAACTGCACTCATAACTCAAAAAAAAAAATTAAGATTTGTCGCTGGTTGGAATTTCATGGCAATCTTGCTCGTTACTGTACTATAAAAAAGTGACAGTACAAGATTCAAGTATGATTAATAACAATTTATTTTAATTTTAGTTATCTTATTTTTTAAATTTAAATTTTAACTTTTATATTGTATTATTTTTTTCTATTATCCAATTTAGAGTTTCCCAAACTGTATTTCGCGAAACCATGGAGTTTCGCCCAAAAAATAGGACACATTTGTCCAGTTTACCGAAACCACAAAAATTGAAAGATTCTTTCAATATAAGAGAAACCCCAGAAGGATTAAAATCAATTCAAATACAGTAGAACCTTGGATTACGAGCATAATTCATTCCGGAAAAGTGTATTTATATACCAAAACAAATTTCACTGTAAGACCTAATAGAAACTCGGATAATTCGTTCCAAAGTCCAAAAATATTCTTATAAAACGAATTAATGCAGAGTATATAAATAAGATTTTTTTATATTTTTATTATTTGCAAACATTAGTGACAGATTACAAACATACACTACGAATACAATCTCTCGCACTACTTGACAAGTTAACATAAATAAATTTAATGAAAGTAATTATTGTGAAGAATCACTGTTATCAGGTTTTTGTTTATGTGTGTGTCAGAACTGGTTCAAGTGGTTTTTGTGTTCAGAGCTGGCTATGTCGCTCGTATTGTAAATTTTTGTCGTTTTTAATATATGGCCACGTTAAAAACAATTACCCGATGTTGGTAAAATTTGAGAAGAATGAAGGAAGGTATTTCAAACTCTGATTTATAACAAAACGGATCAAAGATTTTAATAAATGTAAGTTTTACTTAAACTTGCATCGTGTTATCTGTTATTTATAATGATTGTGCAGAAAGCAATGGAAAAATCCATGGTATGGTACATTGGCTAGGTAATTGGTGAACAAACGAGTGGATTAGGTCAAATAAAAAAAAAAAGATTTGAAAGTGTGTTCATCACTTAACAAAACTACTAGATGCCTTGATAAGGATTAGTTCAAATAAAAAAAATGATTCGACACTGTGCTTATCACTTAACAAAACTACTAGATGCCTTGATTCTAGGCAACCATATGATGGCGTACAAAATATTCCAAGCGAAGCAATATACCTAGTCATGAAACTTGATGGAACGACGACATGGTGAGTATTGCTCGCATGTGGTGGATACGGTAGACAAAAAGTAAAATAGGTTGGGTCCAGAAGTGTCTAAAAAACGGAGACAAAAATATCTATACTTTCGTGGTTAGACTTTAAGGAGATTTAAAGAGTCACAAATTGATTTCTTTTTAATTAATGGTCGGATTGTTCGTAGACAATGCAATTCAAAGACCTAGCCTGAGATCTTAGGTTCAAACCACACATAAAAAAAAAACTTTTCTTGCCTTCTTCTCCATATTGTTCCGCTCCTATCGGAGATTAAATATCATGATGGCAATCTTTACTTTGTTAACTGCTGTTCGGAACAGTTCTATTGAATTTCAGCCGCACTATTATGAAATAAGAAAGCCATGATGTTTTTCGACGTCCGACGTACTTTTATTTTTCCCTCCTTAAAAACCTGTAAAATTGAATATTTTGATCCCCTAACAACGTGCCTGCAATGTCTTAACTTTATGGTCTTAATCTAAGAAGTACTTCACATACATTCCCCAACCTTTTTAACACCTCGTTGTATGCCACATTGCAGTGGCGTGCGGTCCATGGAAGCAAGGGAAGCATTGCTTCCCTATGATTTATAGAAAAAAAGTTTATGATTATATTTTATTGCAAATAAAATAATTTTTGTGGTATAATTTATCTAT
>JARJDX010060849.1:0-39217 GCA_030264735.1 Gymnusa sp. GC000175 | reverse complement strand
TCTGAGTAGAGGATAAAACTGATCACTGACTTGTATGTATTATTATCCACCACGATAGCAACTTCATATTTTTTTGATTTGTTGATGCTTCCAGTGAAGTACAAAACATTATTATCCATATGATGAAGTCCCGTTCCGGACACCTTAGGTGACTTATATCCAAATTTAGTTTGTGCTATTACATTGTTAATTTTGCCTGCTTTAAACATACATCCCACATTCAATGTAGTTATTTTCATGAATACTACAGTTGATAAAAGATGTAAACTACTTGATTGGTTATTTTTTACAGTTAAAATTTGCATTTATACCCTTCTAAATATTTTTTTGTATTAGAGTTATTTTAACGTGATAAATTAAAATATTTTTGGAGTTAGTTAATTACAACATAATTTCATTATATGTACTGAAAAAAAAACTGCTGCAGCTCTGTTTTATAGGTACTTATTGAAAATCTGATTTAATGAAGCAATTAAATTAGTTTATAGCGCTTGTGCCAAGTGGCTGATCGATTTGGGTGATAAAATTGCTGGAACAATTTTTAATTAGGTGCAAAATAATGAAGACACTAAGAAAAAAACTCCTATCGTCCTCACATGTTTCCAGCTGCATCAGTATGGGATATTTCCTGACTTTTATATTAATTGGTTGGGATTCATTTAGAAAAAAAAAACATATAAAGTGATGCGAGTGCGCGAAAACATCAACATCTGCGTCTGTCCGTCCGGTCCTAATCATTGTATCGCATTCATTAAATTTATAATTAACGTAACTATTCAAAAAAATGCATTCGCAAAACGCATGCCGAATTCCTGTCCACGGCTCTTGTTAATAACTGACACAATTAAAGAATTTTTTTACTCGGCACGCACCTGATGAATATTTTTGCGCGCGCGGGGAATAAAACATTTTTTTACTATCCAACGCGTGCGCTTGCTAAAAATCGCAATAAATCGCGAATCGGGAAATTTATCCAACATAAAATAATATTTATTATTAAACCGTACAAGCTCGCAGGCGTTTATTTTGCATAAATTAGAAATAAAAATTTCGCGCAAAAAAATGAGGAGTTTGGTTTAGGATGAGTTAAAAAAATGGGACGCGGCTTCAGTAACTGGTTATACTAATAAGATTTAATATTTTAATTTGATCATATAAAATACTAGCGGCTTGCAGAGAGCTGAGCGAGTGAGACGGCGTAATATATGTAACGTATTAAATGCAGTCGATAAATTGTTGAATATTGATGAAAAGTGTAGCTGTGCTATGCTATGCGGTCGGCAGAAGCCTTACAATAAACTTTACAACTTGTAGTCGTTTCTCAATTATAAATGTGAGAACACAAACTATCCAATATGTTTATAAGGCACATGAATGAAGACCACTTCACAAAGGAACAAAACACCTCCGGATAAACGCAGGACAAAAAACTTAGCATTCAACATCTGTCACTTTGTCCAAATTTAAATTTCATATAAAAACGCGTAACAAAATAAGAGCAAATATTGTTATATAATTATTATTATTTTTATTACTACTATTCAATTCTTCACGACACATCAAATATTATACTAATTTGTTTTGCCCGCATTGCTCTTAGCAATATTGAAGTTTCATATTGGTATTGTCAGTAACAAAGTCAGCTGTCATACGCAATACATGTTATTTAAATAATTATAATTATGACAAATATAATAATAATTATATTATAGACGAACATATGTTGCGTTTAACATAATGAAGTTTTAATTATTAAAATTTTAACGTATTATAAAATTTTTACATGTTTGAATAATTATGTGCTACTGGGTATTTTTCGCTCAACGTTTGTATTAATTTATTGGCATTAATAATTAGTTTAAATGTTTTCTAAAAAACTAAGAATTGCTCGCTTTGGACACCCGAGAATAGAAGCGGGAATTCTATCCTCGCTGAAGAAATTGAATAAACATTGGAGTATCAGTCATCATTAAACGTTCTATATTTTTGGAAAGCATTTGATAAGCTTAAACAACGACCTGGCTATTTGGAAAATGTAACAACTAGGAACACTAAAAGAAAATTTCACAAAGAAAAGTACCAACTAGCGGTGGATTCAAGCACAAATTATCCACTTACTTCAAATTATCTCGAGTGCACCACTGGTTGAGAACCGCCAATGCAGCGGATTCACATTACTTCTATGTTTATATTTGCCACAAAACATAATTTTAAATGGGAAATTTGTGCAAATTTTCAGACTTCACACGAACTTGTTCCTTTACAATTAAGATCAAATGATTATTTCTTTTGTACTTGCTCAGTTGCTTCATAATCTCAATAGAAATTCGAAATTTTTAGTTAAATTTGCATATACATAAATTATTATGTTAGTTTGCGTAATTTTTTGTTACAATATAAAACACTTGTACAGTCACATCTCAAATAACCATGTTACTAGGCATGCGCACTAGTAACTTGGCAGGAAAACTTGTAAATTTTATTAATGAATTGACTTATTTTTACTTTCATTAGCGAAGTAAAAGAAAGTATAGAAATCTAAAAATTTTCGAAATCGAGATTTTGCGGACTCCACTCATTCAGAAAAGTGGTGTCTGTCTGTGTCCTCTCTACAGCGCAGACGGCTAAACTAATCAGCCTGAAAATTCACATTAAAGCTTTTAACAAAAATTGGGAGGTGCTGAAATCCACCACCCGAAAGTGGTACTTTATTGGTTATGTTTTTCGTTTTTTGCAAATATTTCAGAAACTATGAAATCTATGGAAAGAGTACAAAAGTAGTTAAAATTATATTTGCAATAAATTTTGTTGCTATCACTTTTTCAAACTTTAACATTTTAAGAAATCATTCTTGTTAATTGTACCAATGGTGATATTTCCGCCAACTCGAATCAAAAAATTTTCTTAATAAAAATTATAGATCGTCTAAAGATCTATAAAAAAGTCTTATGGCTTGACGTTCTCCTGTCATATACAGGGGGTTAAAAAATTATTGAAAATGTCCCGTTTTCTTAAAAATAAAAAGTTGCAAATATTCTCCCTTTTAGTTTTTGACAACCACCCGTGCCACAGCTCTTTTGAGCGTATGGCCAGAAAGCCCCATACAAATTGTCTGTATACATCTTGAGACGAAATTGTCCGACAAACGGTACGGCGTCCAGAAGTTTTTGAAATTTGGCGTTGCGATGCTGTATATCGAGAACCGCGCCACCTATCGAAACGCAGATGGTGGCATTCAAAAGAACGCCTCAAATAATCCTGAAATCCAGAAAATTTCGTTTGCTTTCTTTAATATTTAGAGGTTAAATTAAATTTTTTTCGAAAATATTCCGACGTGGAGATGCCAAATTTTTTTCGACCCCAGAGTTCGTTAGAAATAAAAACCGTTGGGAAGAACCATTGCCTCGACCCTGTACTATGGACGGTATAGGTCGAGAACGGCGCCACCTATCAGAATGCGATCAACTGCATTCGATCGCCGAAAAACTTCCATTGCAAATTTTCAGCCATTTTTTTTCAACATTTAGAGGTCGAAAAAAATATTTTTGTAACTGTTTGTATGGGCGCACTATTTGTATCTCCTTTCTCAATTTTGATGCTAGGGGGCTGCGATTTTTTCCGTCGTGTTCACAATGGTTGGGGGGCTACACCAATTTTTTTAATTTTGTTCCCGTTTGCCGGTTATAATTTTTTAAAGTTTATCACTTATCACTCAAAAGAGTTTTTTGTATATCAAAAAACCTGTTTTAAAGTTTATTAAAAAATAATTTAAAATCGGTTAAAGAGTTATTGAAATATTTTGAAAAAACTGTAGAATCATTGAGTATTCATGACTTAAGTTTAAAAACTAACTAAAAGCTAGCCAAATACCAGTAAATAATTTTTTTTATATTTAGCGAGCCCAAATTAGGATGAAAATGTGTCTTTCTTGTAGATTTTTAAAAAGTAGGTACATTTTTTTCGATTAATTGACTTATGTTTTAGCCTACCAAACAACCATTTTGTGACAATATTTGTTAACTTTATTGTGCTTCAATGATTTTTTTCATATTCTAATATTTAAAGGTATCACAAAAAAACTGAAAATTTTCGATATCGCATGTATCTTACAAAATTGTAATTTTAAAAATGAAAAAAAAAATTTTTGTTATCTGAACATTTTTCTTATACGAAAATTTAAACTATTTCATTAATAAGTAGATGATTTTTTTTTAAATTACAATAATTTTAGTCAAATTTGAACGTTTATCATTAAAATTTTGGGTAAACTTTGTGCAATTGATATCTAATTTTCTTGTTTGTGTTTAAAATTATGATAATTTTTATCAAAATGTTAATTTTGGTTATAAAAGTATGATTTTAGTCTTAATTTGAACGTTTTTATTGAAATTTTATTGATTTTTGGTCAAATTTAAACAATTTTCATTAACTTTTTGATGATGTTGGTTAAAATCACGTCAAGTTTATGCTATTTTCATCTAAATTAAGATAATTTTGGTTAAAATTAGATAATTTTATTCAAATTTGAACGTTTTTTTATTAAAATACAGTTGGTTTTGAGTAAAATTATGTACAACTGAGCAATTAAAATAAAATTTTGTTTTTGCTTAAAATTATGATAATTTTCATTAAAAGTTTGTTAATTTTTGGTTAAATAGGAATCATTTTAGTAATAATTTGAACAATTATTATTTAAATTTGATGATTTTGGTCAAATTTGAATGATATTCGTCAATAATATGATTATTTTGGTTAAAATCACGTCAAAATAAAGCAAATTACATGTAATTTTTTTAGTGTTTTTGACTAATTTTTTTTAGGCAAAAATTGACATTAATTACTCAAATTTTACATAATTTTATCTTAATTCATCTAAATTTTAATGAAAAACGTTTAAATGGCTAGAATCATCGTAATTTAAACTAAATTCATTAAAATTTTGATGAAATTTGCTTGAATTTTACAAAAATATTTCAAATTTGACCAAAATAATCAAAATTTAAATGAAATCAGTTCAAATTAAAACTTAAATCAAGAGTTTTTACAAAAAAATAAAAATGGTAGAAAAAATTGGAACAATCATTGGTTAAAGGACTATATTAGGTAACTTAATATTTTATGTACCACAAAGACTAGACTAATGTACCATTAGTGGTATATGTACCACAGTTTGAGAAATCCTGCTCTAAGCCATTTTGAATTAAGAACTTTGTAGTAAAATATTTCAACTTTTAATTAGGTTTTGAATTACTTTAATACTTTTTACTTTTATTTATCTAAGTAACATTTTATTGAATTTATTTCCATCCAGTAGCAGAGACATACTATTATTATAATCATGAATTGAATTTTTAGCTAAGTAACGAAACATTGGATCATTTTGAAATTTAAATATGTTATTAAGGGATAAATTTTATATATTTCCTGAAAATTTAATCAAAATTGATACGCTAAAAGTCGCGGAAATGTCATCATGGTTTGGGTCTCATCCAAATTCACGAAAAACGTGATTAAATCTTAGAAATAGATTTTTAGTAACGAAACATTGGATTATTTTAAAATTAATATATGTTTTGAAAGGATAAATTTTATATATGTCCTTGAAATTTAATCAAAATTGACACGTTGTGAAAATGTCATTATAATTTGGGTCTCATCCAAATTCACGAAAAATGTGAATAAATTTTAGAAATTGATTTTTAGCTAAGTAACAAAACATTGTATCATTTTGAAATTTAAATATTTATTATCACAGGATAAATTTTATATATGTCCTTGAAATTAAATTAAAATTAACACGAGTTGCAGAAATGTCATGATAATTTAGGTCTTATCTTATCCTAATTCACGAAAAATGTGAATAAATTTTAGAAATGGATATTTAGTTAAGTAACGAAGCATTGGATCATGTTGAAATTTAAATATGTTTTAAAAGGATAAATTTTATATATGTCCTTGAAATTTAATCAAAATTGACACGCTAAAAGTTGTAAAAATGTCATCATAATTTGGGTCTCATCCAAATTCACGAAAAATGTGAATAAATTTTAGAAATTGATTTTTAGCTAAGTAACAAAACATTGGATCATTTTGAAATTTTGATATGTTATTAAGGGATAAATTTTTTATATGTCCTGAAGATATAATCAAAATTAACACGCTGAAAGTTGCGGAAATGTCATGATAATTTAGGTCTAATCCAAATTCACGAAAAATATAAATAAATTTTAGAAATAGATTTTTAGTTAAGTAAGGAAACGTTGGATCATTTTAAAATTTAAATATGTTATTGAGGAAATTTTTTTATATATGTCCTAAAAATTTATTCAAAATTAAATTGACACGCTAAAAGTTGTGAAAATGTCATCATAATTTGGGTCTCATCCAAATTCACGAAAAATTTGAATTAATTTTAGAAATTGATTTTTAGCTAAGTAACAAAACATTGGATCGTTTTGAAATTTAAATATGTTATTAAGGAATAAATTTTATATATTTCCTAAATATTTATTTAAAATTGACACGCTGAAAGTTGCTGAAATGTTATGTTAATTTAGGTCTCATCCAAATTTACGAAAAATGTGAATAAATTTTAGAAATGGATTTTAAGCTAAGTAACGAAACATTGATTTATTTTAAAATTTAAATATGTTATTAAAAAATAAATTTTATATATGTCCTAAAAATTTAATTAAAATTGACACGCTAAAAGTTGTAAAAATGTCATGATAAATTAGATCTAATCCAAATTCACGAAAAATATAAATATCATTTTGAAATTTTAATATAATATTAAGGGATAAATTTTATACATTTTCTAAAAATTAAATTAAAATTGACACGCTGAAAGATGCTATTATATAGCATTTAAAAGTGACAGATGTCACTAGTAGAGTTATTACCAACCTAAATTTCAACAAAATGAAGTTGCAGAAACATACTGCCTATTTAATTGGTTGGTAATTTATGAAATATAGTTATGTTTCTATTAAAAGTAACGGGTATGTTTTAAATTCCTAAATGAAAGTCGTGTGGTGACCACACATCCATTTTTAAGTGCAGTGTCGCAAAGCAACATAATGCAATATTTTTAATCTTAAAATATTGTTAACAACTGTTTTCTATAAGTCGGTGGAATGGATGGAAAATGTCTACTTTAAATCACTTCGCGATCAATCGATCAACCCTAACCCATACAATTTTATTCTGTCTGATTAATGAGGGTTCTGAATTATGAAACTTATGAACGTTTTTCAAAGATACAAGGCAATGTGCAATTAATGAGAGTAAAATTCTACTGTTGGTTTCTGGGTTTGAACCCAGGATCTTGAGTATGATATACTTTAATATTTATCGAACTTTTTATTATAACTTATTTTAATATTTAAACTTTATCACACATCTTTTTGTGAGTTATTCAGTTTTGTTAAAATGTTAATTTTAAATCGCACCTCCAAAATTTTATAGATCAGCCTACAGACTATAGATCAGGGGTTCTCAACATTTTTTTATTTCCTGCGCCTTTTTAACAACTTTGTAAGAATGCCCTTTCCAGGATTTTTCGACTCAAAAGGTGTTTTTCGAGTACAGTGCTTTTCAATTGACGTTCCCTCTTTATCAATTATATTTCCCTATTTTTCAAATGACTTTCCCATTTGTAATATAATGTCAATGTGTCAGATATGGAAACTCATTTGAGAAATAAGGAAATATAATTGACAAAAGGGGAACGTTTATTGAAAAGCACTGTAATATGCTTTTTATATTAAAAATCTTAAGGTTTTTGTTTATACATAACTGGTACAGCAATACTTTAGTTTTTGGGTAGTTCTATAAAAATTAAAGATATTTTAAAAATAATTTGAGGCAATCCAAAAGTTAAGAAAAATATTCTTTAAAATACACAAACAATATCTTGTGTAAAAATAAATCGATGAAAATTTATGTACCCTAAGTAGGGATCTACTTTAAGATACATATTATATAACTGATAATAAAAAGATGGATGCCATGTTCCTGTCATAAAAATTATACAAGTTGATATATTAAAATGCACTTTATAATTTTTGCGTTAATTTCTCCAAGTGAATTGTAGGTACATTTAAAATTGTAATTAGCACTAGTGGTACTAGTGCAATTATAAAATATTGGACGCATGCAGTGTAAAATAATATAATTAGTATTTTTACACAAGCATAACTTGGAGTTATTTTTTTCTCTTTACTGTTCCAACAATGCTTGTTTATTTATAAATACAATTTATTTTTCTATTATTGTGTTAGTCGTCGTGTACTGGATGCGTACCGATGAATATAAATATGTTAATAATGCCACACAATAATTAGTGCATCAAACATCAGAAATGTTAAACATAATAACGCGCATAACTTATTAAATTTATTCATGTTGAAAAGATTGTTTTTTGATAAAAAAAAACATCCCAACGTGCATTATGTATCTATTGTATAAGTGCAAGGTTTAAATTTCCATCACACTCTCGATGAATAAATTTTTAAAATATTTTTTTATCGGGATATCATCTTTTCTACTTGTTTGCTAAGCCTATAGGTTTTAACAAGTTGAGGATTGCATGACAAAAACTTTTACACCTGTCTTATAATTGCTTAGAATACATCTTCTTATTCCAAGCAAAATTTTAGATTAAAATCACATTGGCCTTTTATCATATAAAATTTATTGCCATGTTTTAATTGATCAAAAAATATAAATCGATTTAAAGCCGTTAATGCAGGAGCCTTCATCCAAATTTTGGTGTATTTATGCAGATTGTGATATCCTTCCTTAAAGCTTTACATATTTGTATTAACATCTGCTTTAGATGATTTGATAATGATTTAAAATCTTTTTTTTTTATTTTACACATTCTTATAAATATTCATGATTTATTTATAAATATTTAAAATTGACAAACAAGCGTAATAATGTAGAAACGACAAAAATCATAACTTCTTAGAGTCAATTTTTGCGACGATGACTTTTTTATTATCAAAAAAAAATAATTAAACTTAAAGTCCAAGATGAATAATGAGAAGTCATAGAGAAACTTGTATACATACTCAAAAACGATTTTTTTTTAGAGTTTTACTAAGAGATCATCTTCAGTCAAATCAGAAGACATAAAAATTGCCTTATTTATAACTTAATGACCAAGCTCCCGGTCATGAAGTTATAAATTTCAGTTATATCAAGCACAATAAAAATATTTCTACAATTAGCCTACCCCTACGTTGTACTAAAATTCAATGATTTCTTGATTTAAGTTTTAATTTGAAAAATTTTCTTTTGAATTTTGATTATTGTGGTCGAATTTTAACTATTTTCGTCAATACTTTTGATGATTTTGTTAAAATCTTGTCAAATTCAAGCAATTTTTATCAAAATTTAAATGTTTTTGGTTTAAATTACAATAATTCTAGTCATTTGAACATTTTTCATTAAAATTTAGAAGAATTTGAATCAAATTATGTAAATTTTATGTAATTAATGTCAATATTTCCCAAAAAAAAATTTAGTCAAAAACACCAATAGAATTGGATGAAATTTGCTTAAATTTTACGTCATTTTAACCAAAATAATCAAAATATTGACGAAAATCATTAAAATTTAACCAAAATTATCAAATTTAAATGAAAATTGTTCAAATTAAAACTAAAATCATCCCTATTTAACCAAAATTAACAAAGTTTTAATAAAAATTATCAAAATTTTAAGCAAAACCAAAATTTGATATCAATTGCTCAGTTGTACCTAGTTTTATCTAGGTACCTAGTTTATGAGTGCAGAAGCACGATGAGAACAGGGTCAAATGTGCTATTTGTGAAGGAGATCATCCAAACAACCACAGAGGTTGCATCAATCACAAACAAGAAACAACTACAACAGCGACTATTCCCCTTTATTGCTAACAGTCTAATCAAACCTGGTAAGTCGTTTGTCCAAGCACTAAACAGAAATAACCTACAAAATCCTGCCAACACACAAATAGCAAAGTACCCAGTCAGCAACTTGAACAAGCTCACAAAATGGCTTAGCAAAGATCATGGAACAAATTGGTATTTGGTACTATGCTAAATTTATTCACTACCATGTTAGCATTATTAATTAATTTCACGGTGGCGATTTAGGGACGCAATTCAACCAATAATTTTTGTTTGAGCTGGTAGTTTGTGAGCCGAGGTGGTAGCCGAGTCCTACTCTCGGTGGCCGTTTAGGATTCAAAGCGATTTAACCAATAATTTTTGTTCGAGCCGGTTAAAATTTTTCACCTTTACTTTTACCGGACGAAATAAGGGTGGTGGAAAAATAGCGAGGACAAAGAAAGCATGGAAGTTAAACGGCGCATCGTATGGTTTAAGAGAAAAAAATATTTAGAAAAAACTTTGGTTGCGATAAGAAAATGAAGGGAAAACTGTTGTAAAAATTTCGTTTTTTGGGGGTAAAAATAAATTTTTTTGGGGTTAAAAATAAAGGCGTCTTCGGGGTGTGGGAAGTTTTTTTGATAAAACTAATTCTCGTCCGTCGAATTATGATGGAATTAGTTGAAAAATGCACGGGGTGGCGTGCAACCCTTGTTTTGTCTTTCTAGAAAATCGCGAAAAAAAAATTAAATTTAAAAAATTCGTAGCGGAAAAACGGGGATGAAATTCAAAATTCGGGAAAAACAGAGCTGTTGGCGCCCTCTTTTTTTATTAAACGCCGAAATCTCGCGTTTGTGATTCAAAAATTACGAAAATTATTTTAGTCGGCGTGGACCCTCGCAGACGACCCCCGAAAACAAACATTTTTTTTTCGACCCCTAAATATTAAAATAAATAAATATTATTTACGTCACTTGGGTTTCCTGATGAGCCCGATCGAATGCCGTTCTCCGCGTTTCGCTAGGTGGCGGCGTTATCGACGTATGACGTCACGACGCTAAATTTCAAAAGCGTCCTGACGCCGTACCGTGAGTCGCACATTAATTTTGGGGAGTGATGCCGTGAGAAGACTTATCGGGCGCTCGAACTAAGGGTTTATAAAAAATTCAGCATTGCCGGTTTAGAATATCTTGTAGGGATAAATTTCACATTTCGACACATGGTACACATTTGAAAAATTTGTAAATAAAGTTGGGAAGTCAGTCTGATGATTTCGTGTAAATTGACATTTTTCTAGATTTTAGGCGGCCTACAAAAAAGTATTTAATTTTACCGTTACCGTTTCGGAGATATTGTGGTTTGTTTTTTTTTTAACTTTGGAGCCGTCGTGACGACAAACGCGGAGTCGATTTTTTTTTTAAATACGTCACTTGGCACTTGTTAAGTACTTTATTCTCCCAAAGGGAATTTTCTTAAATATGTTTCTGCGGCGGTCAAAAGAGACAAAAACATGTTTTTTGACAAAAAAATTTCAATCATTTTTGTAACCCTTTTTTATGACCGTGGATTGTCGAGTCAAATGCATTCTTTATAGATTTTTAGACGATCTTTAATTTTTACATGTAAATCTTTTCGGTCAGACTTACTGTTGTAAAGATATTGTTATTGGTTTAATTTTTTCAACTTTAAAAGCGTCGCGACACCAAACCAAGCGCCGTAAAATATTTTTGAAAAAAGATTCATATAGCACCAAGAAAGTACTTAAATTCCTTGAAAGGAAATTTTCCAATATAATTTTTTGCGGTGGCGAAAAAAGCCAAAAACCAGATTTTTGCATTTTTACCTTTTTAACCCCAGTATATTACCGGAGAATGTAGAATCATAAGACTTTTTTATAGACCGTGGGACGATCTTTCATGTTTACACAAAAAAATTTTCGATCCGAATTACCGTTTCTAAAATATCGTCGTTTGTTTTTTTAACTTTGAAGGCGTCGCGACGCCGAACGAAGCGCCTAAAAAAATTTCCAATGGCATTTTCAAATAAAGGATATTGAGTTGTTTAAGTGACCAAAAGAAGGACCTCCACGGCTATCGCCGTGTCGGTCAAAATCGTCAAGGTGGTTAGTTAAATTTTTGTAAGGAGAAGGGGAAGTTACGGTCTTAGTATAATAGGGAATGATCCCCACTGACGTTTTTTATTTTTTTATTTGTTTATATGTTTGACCTAGGGTTGGCCAGGCGTATCCTGGAAAGGTGACAAACCTTCTTCCCGACGTGTAAAGCGAATCGTATTAAAAAGTTATGTCAGCCATCAAGGGACACGTTCTATATTCAGTATGTCGACTTGGTGCCAGGGTTGCCAGATGTCCCGCAATGCGCGGAACAGTCCCGCACAAGAGTTAAATGTCTTGCGTCCCGCATAAACATGCAAATGTCCCGCAATTTTTTTTTGAGAGTAGACTAGTAGTGTTGAACCTACCGACCTTGAAGCTACGTGGAGACCGAATCGTACCGAGCACTTAGAAAATGAATGTGCAGGGAAAGAATTGAGTGGAGTGATAGTGAAGTTTATTCGGCGGCCCTATCTCATAAGACTACTTAAGTGGACGTGAAATTTAGGCTGATATCTGAAGAGCCGCAAAGGCCCGTGCAAAGAGCCGCATGCGGCTCTGGAACCGCGGTCTGGCGACCCCTGCGCTAGTACATAATTCCTATATACTGGGTGGTTCATTTAAAGTGTTTTTCGCAAATATTTCAAAAAAAAAAAGATTTTGCGCAGAAATGACCAAAGTGAAAAATAATCGTACAGAAGGGGGCCATAAATCTGTAATATTGGTTTTGTTACAGGTGGCGCTGTTGTCGCTAAAACAAGGTCAACTCGTTTATTTTAAATGTGAACCCATACTTTTGATTGCAGATTCAGTTTACCTGTAAAAAAATAGGAAGAATTTACTTAACTCATTTTTTTGTCAACATGATAGATGGCGCTGTAATCGCAAAATATTCGTTCGGACGTTTTGCGGGTACATTCAATTGCTGTTTATGTAAAAGATGTTTGATTTACATTTTGTCAAAAATATTGGAAATTTAATTTTAAGTTAATTTTGAAGGATATTATTGGCAAATTCGATACCAATTCACTACAAAAACAAATGATTTCTGATTTGACCACAGCGCCACCTGTGTCAGAGCCAATACTACAGAATTATGGCCCCATTCTGTACGATTATTTTTTACCAAGGTCATTTCTGCGTAAAATGTTTTGTTTTCGAAATATTTACGAAAAACATTTTAAATGAACCACCGGTATAATGTGAACCAGGAGCCAGTAAAAATAAAAACATAATAACAAATGTATGTTAAATGAGCACTCACTGTATAATAATAATTTACTAACCCATAACTTCTACCTTCTCTCCCACTTGGATACGTAACTGTAACTCCCGTTAATGAAACACCAACTTGTGCTTCTTCACCTGTTTTATCCTTAACCGTATAAGCTTCCTGTCCATAACCATCCAAACGTTGGCAAGCACAGATATAAAATTCTTCCGCCGTACCTTGAGGAATGTTATGCAAAGCCGCGTGTTGTCTGCTAGCTGCATCAGTCAATGATTCAAGAAAAGTGGGATCAGTGAAACACTAAAATTGAAATGAATTTATTAGTTACAAGCTAGAAAGAGGTTGTGAACTACTTAGAGAAATAAAATTAATTCTCTACCCATTGTTTGTTAATAATGTTTAAGAACAAAAGCCAATTAATTTTTCCCGAGGAATAAATTAGTTTTTACCTTTGGAAACAATTGAAAGTCTTTGAGATAATGAGCGGTGTGTCGCTCTGCATCAAAATTCCCAAATTCTGCTTGCATACAAAAACTTGCCAATTCAACAGCTTGTTGGGGAGTGCATGAAATTCTGCCTTCAATCACATCCATTTTCAATTGGAGAAAATAATGATTTCTAGAAGAAAAATACATAAAATACTAAAAAACTATGTACAGCTTGCCATGTTCGGCGTGGCATTCGACTCATAAATGCGCATATTTATAAAGAGGAGCTTCTCTCCTTCTTTTGCCCATTCCACATGCCACAATGAATTTGTCAAGTTGTACTTTATTATTATAACTATAATTACCTTGTAACTTCGTCATTAAACAATCGAATTCCAGACACGACGTAGTACATGACGCGTAAATAAACGGACAAACTTCGTGCATATTTATCGAGCTGCCTTTTAATGGGTCGGTCTAATTCCAGCCAGCAAGGGTTTTCCCTAGTCCGGCTCATGTATTGTAAACCAAAAAACTTTGGTTGATTTAAACTCAACTTTTGACAGACTACGTCCAAGCAGTCCTGTCCGGTACTTTCTGATGATAAAGTACATTCTATGTTTGTGCCGTCTAATAATTCCACAGATATGACAAACAATGATTTGGATACGACGCTGTAATGCCTAGATTTTTTCAATTTTAATTTGAAAGGCATTTTTTATACTTAAAAATATCTGAAGAAAAGAAAATTGTCAGTGTTAACGGGTTCGTTTTGATTGTGTTCCATGTAATAATTAAATTGTGATCCTGAATTGATGTATTTTAAAGTGAAATTGTAGCAATCTAACGTATATTATTTGATAATTATTTGGGTTTAATATTAAAGGTAATTAAGGGCAAAGGGGTAAAAATAATCTATGGGGGTATGTATGGGTTTAGCAGAGAATATTTTAGGTTATAAGTTTATTTAATAATATCTGTGTGCTTAAAACAAAATGTATACTTACCAAATTCATTTAAGGCACTAATTTGCACTATATTGCGCCTTTAATGTATATTTTAAAACACTTATTTAGATTCTAAACACATTTTTGACAGGAAAACTGTCACTCGATAAAGGTAAATTAGTCACCTGCTAATCATAAATGCCACTGTTAATACGTATTGGTCATAATAGATGGCGTACATGACCTGTATCACGATAAAAATAAAAATTTAATTGGTCGGAAAACATAAAATTTTGACTAAAATTACAATTATTTTGCTCAAATTTCAATGATTTTGATTAGGTTCCTGTAGTTTTGGTACACCCATTTGGCGTCTTTCGTTGTGATTTAGTTATTAATGGTTAAATTTGTTATTATTTTGATCCAATTAGCAATTTTGGTCAAAATTTTGGTAATTTTAATAAAAATTGCAATGTATTTGTCAAATATTAGATAATTTTATGTAAAAATATGATGAATTTGGTCAACATTTTATGATTTTGGTTGAAATTGCCTAATTTCGTCCGAATTTTGACTTGATATTTTAAACTGTTTCAAAAGAATATTGCCACAATTACCACTAATTTTCAAAACGTTCTGCAAAATCGATTTTTGGCTACAAGCTTTGAAGATCAATTTGGTTGATTGCCTTGGACCCTTAGAGCCTTAGACCAGGGGTGGGCTAACCTTTTCCTTCGAGAGTCACATAAACCTCTTTAAAGGCTGTAGGGGGCTGCAGAATGTGCATTGCATTGCTTGTGAATTGCTCAAATTTAAGCATAGCCGCAATTATTTTAGGAGGTTATTTTAGTAAAACTCATTTAAATTTTGATATAACTAAAATTATAATATTTTTATACAAAATCAATAAAATTTTAACGAAACAGGCTAAAATTAACCAAAATTGTGACACTTTTAATCAATATTGTCTTAATTTTGCCGGAAATTACTCAAATTTGAGGTCAATTGCAGCTAGTTTGCTGTTTGCAATAAATATTATTTACATTTTGATGAAAATCAATCAAAATCAAAATTTTATTTAAATATGTTCTTAAGTTTGATTTTGACCAAAATTATTTTACTTTAATCAAAATAATCCAACAATTATCTCAATTTTGGCAAAAACCATTAAAATTTAACAAAACATTTTACAATTTTGCCAAATAACAACTAATTCTTGTAGAAATACACTGATATTACACCTAAATCATCTAAATTTTTACAAAAAACATTAAAATTTAATAAAACATATTGTAATTTGGTCAAAAATCAAGTATTTTGTCAAAATACACTGATAATTCACTAAAGGAATCGAAATTTTATTCAAAATCATTTAAATTTCGAAAAAAAAATCTATATTTAAACAAAATTAAGCGGTTTCAATAAAAATATTTCAAATTTTGACGAAAATCGTTCAATTTTGACCCTCATCGTTAAATTTTCACACAAAATTATCTAAATTTTGACAAAAATCGCTACTATGTATGGTTAAAATCACAATTTTATTCAAAATAACTGTAATTTTAAAGAAAATTGTTTAGTTTTGAGCAAAATTAATATATTTTTACACAAAATCATCTAAATATTGACACAATTCGCTTCAATTTGATCAAAATCATTGCAATTTTAACCAAAACCATTAAATATTTACGAAAATCGTCCAAGAGTGATCAAAGTCATCATATTATTACATAAAATCATTTAATATTTAACAAAAATATTAAAATTCGTATTAAAATTACCAAAATTTTGACCAAAATTGCTAAAATTGAATCAAAGTTAATAACAAATTTAACCAATAATAACTAAATCACAACGAACCATAGGAACCTAATCAAAATCATCGAAATTTGAGCAAAATAATTGTAATTTTAGTCAAAATCGTCTTAATTTCGCATTTTTACCTATAAATTTTTTAAATTTTGGTAAAAATCTCTTAAATTTGACCAAAGTTATTGCAATTTTATACATAATCAAATCATTTTTTCTAAATATGCTGTTATTTCACCAAATTTATAACGTTCTTTTGTCTTTTTCAAAAACATTTATTTTTATTTTTTCAAACGTCATATCTCCATTGTTTTTTAAATATAACAATTGGCAGAGAACTAATTTGTGGTAAAATGTGTCGGCTTTAAAGTGATTTAATCTGATTTTAGTGACAAAAAATCACAAAATAGGCCGCAAAAAGTGTTTTCTGAGGGCCGCATGGGGCCGTAGTTTGCCCACCCCTGCCTTAGACGATAAAAGCGAGACAATTCCAATCTGACCGAATACCATGGTCGTTAGTTTACAATATAAACAACAATCGTGCCAAAACAGGTCCTTGTGGAATACCACAATGGACCGATTTGTACAATGACATAACTCCTTCAATCCTTACTCTGTATGTTCTCCTAAATCTATCCTAAATCCAAGGAATCTCTGATCCAGCTCAGCAGTTTGCCCCAGTTTCTCTTCACCGTCCTCTATTCCTAAGGTTTGCTGTGGTTGTTTATCCGTGGAATTTGGAGAATTAATGTCAGGCTTGACATGTTGACTCATAGAAACTTCTCTTCGAGTTAAACCACGGAGTTACGAAGCCTTTGTACATCTGTCTGTAGTGCGTTCTACGTTCCACCCACCACACCGGCCGACAACGTAAAGAAGTTAGATTTCACCCCAAGTTAGGAAGATAATAACTGTAAACATATTAATTAAAAACGTAACAGTTAAGAACGTAATAGTTAAGAACATAATGCATGAGTACTTAATATTTTAAACCACAATAGTTGAGAACATAATTTTAATTTTATTAACAATTATTTATTTAAAGTTCTACTAAAATTCCAGATAAAACTGCAGCAATAACCAACATAACATAGCCCGAAGTATAGACTTCTGGAAGATTAAGAAAATAACCAAGATCCCATAACAAATGACGAATTCCATTTATAGTATGATAAGCAAATGGAACTACAAAAAATAACTTTGTAGCAAAATGTAAACCATTTCCCATAAAAGAATCCATAAATTCCATGAGTGTCTTAAAATCTCCAGCAATAAGAGTGGATATGGCAAACGATGTCGCGCTCACGGATAACATGAGACCTAAAACATTTAGAGTTATAAAGAGTGTCCGTTTTTCGAGCCTCACCATTGGGATCTCGAGAACCCACCGTTAAAATACGTGAGTGATACGAGGTCGGTTAAATTACCGACTAATTTGCTTAACGCTGCGCTAAGTTATAAGAATGGAACTCGATCGTTATGTGAGGTACTTATAGGCGATTCAAATTAGTTCTTCCCGCCATATTTTATTGCTCTAAATGGGTAAAATAAGGTTATGTTTATAATAATGGTAAATTGGTGCTTTTTGTGTGTTTTTCTGTGGCTGGGCTCTTTTCTGGGAGTTTTTTATGCTTGGTGAATGTGTAAATATCGTTTAAATATGTAAACACTACTGGAGAAGTACGTTTTTTCCGCTAGAGGGCGTATCGCTTAGCTTGAATCTCCAATAATCCTGCCTGTTCATAAAAGCGATTCAAATTAAATTTTCCCGCCATATTTTGGGGCGGCGCTTATTTGATTTTGGTTTAATTTTTTGTGACTTCTTAAACTCAAGGCCAAAGGCACGAGCTTCTTGCACCTGTGCAGAAATTAGTCACTGGGTTAAAATAATTATCAACTAATAAATTAATTATTACCTTTAATTGTGGATTAATAAAAATTCTAATCAAATGATTTTTAATTATTAGTTTGGGATGGATAAGGTTAAAAACATTCAAATACTAAAACAAATTTAATATAAAAAGTATTAAAAAGCTCTTATTATAAAAGTACATCTAAAATATAGTACATTAATGTAAATGTAAAATTAAAACAAAAAACAACTCAAGTTGTAATTTGCTCATTTTCTTTTTATGTTAATTGCTAGTTTTTTTATAGCAGATACACTAAAAACGCTTTAGAAAACATGAACAGTGCATTTTAATAAAAATAAGGAATGTATACTAATTAATGTTAATACAATGTGCATATACAGTCAGACACGTTTATAGCAAATTGCTTAGAATTATTGTTCTAAGGAACTTAATAATGAAATCATTTTTGTTATGTAAATATAAAACATTAAAATACTTAAATAATGCAGTCAACAACAAAACATTAAAAAAATGTAATACACATACAGTACTACAATATTTTAATGTTTTGTACCTGATTGGATTTCTTGGAAGTAATGAATCACATGTAAATGAACTAAATTGTTTAGTCTGTTCATGTTTGTATAAATAACAAAGTTTTAAATAAGTTTACTATGATGGCAAAGTCTGCCATACCAGTCAACTTCACAGACACATGTATTATCAATGCAAGTGCCATGTTTACAAGCAATATTACAAGTACTTCTATGTGGTTTAGCTCTACCTATTTCACAATGATCTCCACGAAATCCTTGTGGGCATTTGCATTTATTAACACCCCTACATTTACCCCCATTATGGCAAGATATAATGCACTTAGAATATTCACAATGCAATCCATAATAGCCTTTAGGACATTCACAAGTGTCCTTCTGGACACATTTACCTCCATTTAAACATTTTTCAGCACAAATACCTCCTTCACAGTGTCTTCCTTGAAAACCAGGGGGGCAACTGCACACTCCTGGAGATGTGCAATTCCCCCCATTCATACATTGAGGATAACAAAGTGCTGTTCGACAGTATTGTCCCATATAACCTTCAGGGCACTGACAAATTTTATCACGGTTACACCATCCTTGATTTGCACACTTTTTATCACATTCTGGATCTGGGCTACGCTGTGAACATTCTTTTCTTAATTTTAATCGCAGAGGAGTTCCATTCAAAGGCCTTCCTTTTCTGCTTTCAATTAGAAGTCCAATACTAAATGTTGCAATGCCTGAACTATTGCCTAAACATGGGAGGAGAATGCTAAATTCTTTAGGTCTTCTTGGAACACGACCTTTAGTTTTAATGGAAATGACCGGCGCTTTTAATATGCTTTCATCGAAAGATTGAAGACGATCAAAATGATAGTAATATTTTTTTAACCCAGCTTTCCAGGTGAAATTAACATAACTTACTTCTGATGGTATTACAGGAAGATATTTTTCAAAATTTGGGTCTAAGATGTAAGGCAGTACATTTCCATTCATTATTGCATAGATTTCCATGACCAAACCTAAATAAAATCGTTTTATGCCATGAATTTAATTTTTGTTACATTTTATACTAACCACTGAACATCTTAACCTGTTTTTCATCAATCCAAAGTGCCAAATCTCCGTTATTACGGGGATCATTTTTAAGATCATTTCTACAGAACACTGAACTTGTTATAGTTAATGCAATCAAGACTGGTGTTCTCCACATTATTATAATTAAGGTCTGTAAACCAATAGGGAATTACCAGGTTTAGGCTCTTCAAGTACTAGCACATACCATTAAATAACTTCACTCCAGGTCCCCATAATCTCTTCACATTATTCATATTTGTTCTGCACATTATCAACCAAATAAAATAGCTTTATTTATTAAATACTTTCTCAATAAATTAAAAATTAATTTAAAAACGTTAATATAGATCACGATAACAAAAATGCTTACAAAATTAGCAATAACGACACCTTTGTTGTGTTATACTTTTTGCACTGTTTTCAAGTCTTCAACTGTTTTATTTTATTTTTTTAAGGGCATTGTGCTGGTTAAAGAACTCCCCTAAAACCGCAAAAGCATTATACTTTTAAAATAACTTATGTAAAAACAAATATTAAGTAATATTTACTAACTTTATTTATTTTAAAGTGAAAACTGAAAGTGCATATGTAAATATAAATATTGGGTGTAAAAAGAACGTAAACAAATCATGTAATAAACATGAAGTTGTGTGCATTAGTTTAAGTTGGTATTAAACAATAATTTCAATTTGAAAGTTTTAAATGAATATATTAACATAAGAATAACTAGTAATATTTTTAAAATTTTAAAATATTTTTAAGTGCTTAAGTATGTTACTGAGAGATATAATTATAATGAAAAACTTAAAATATGTGCTCAACAAGTCTCTCCTGAAGATAGCTGAAAGCAAGAACGTGTTAAAATTAAAACATTAAAAAAAATCTAAAGGATTTAAAAAAAGTAAAATATAATTTTTAAGGCGTTTTATTGGTAATAATATTTATCATCACATTCACATGGTCAATATTATTGATCAATAAAGCGCCTTTAATGATATTGATGAATAATATTGATACAGTGAGAGGGTCTTTATGGATAAAATAAACTGAATAATAAAATAAAATCTAAGTAGGATATCTTTCTTATTATTACAAATACTGAAGTGGCGATTTGATTAAATAGGAAATGTATAGTATCTATATTCGTCGCTTCCTCCTTCTCGACATGTTCTCGACTTACCTCGTTGCGTCGTTGCCAAAATAACAAAATTTCTCCACGTTTTCAATTTTATTTTCTCCGATTTGTGTTTGCGTGTCTCGTTTATTGTTAGTACTTTGCATTTATTGACGTGTTTATCTTCAGTCTGATTGTCTCAGATATTTTTCTTAAATTGATTGTTTTCTGTGTAAATTTTCTTACTTTCGGGTTTAAGTCGCGTATTTTTATTGGTTGTTGCCAACGTTTCGCTCGCTATTGCAGGGTATGGTCTTGTGTAGATAACCGCGCAACTTCTTACATCCTAAAAAAAAAATTTTAACATATAAAAACCCCCAACGAAAACCCCTAAATAATTTTACCCCCTAAAATACCCACCAAAGCCAAAAAAAAACAAATTTGGGGGGAAAACCCCTACCAGGCAACACTGGTGTGTATGCCTATGTAGGATGAAAAAATTAGTGGGGGTGGGAGTTTAATGATACAAACAAATACTTCTGTTTCCAGGTATTGGAGATATCAAAACCATGCTCACGATTGTTCAGTATAAACCCACAAATTCTATGTCTTACAGACAATTACCATTTTATTCAAGTTTTATTTTTTGCCTCTTTTTTCATAACGTAATCTCCTTGAAATTAATAAATACGGCCCTGAATATAAGGCATAGCTAAATTGCAATTGTTTTAAATAGACGCCATTTTGAAATTTTACATGGAAATTAAAATTTTTAAAGGGTTTTGACAGCATCTGAATAAAAAAATTATTAAATATATTGTTTTGCGCTTAAATATTAATTATATGTTATGGTCAAAATGATTAATTGGGCATTATTCATAATATCCTTGAATAGGATATCTTTCCATTAATGGTTAGGTTAGTGTCAGTGTTAGGGGGCCGATTTTTCTAACTTAGGACTGAAATCCCTAGAACTCTAAAATCTCAATCAAAAGCGGGTCTCAGGGTCGTGATAAACATACTTTCTTTACAAAAAATGTAAAAATGATTAATTTGTAAAATTCTACAAAAATTCGTGATTTTTTTCGTGACCAAAATGTATGGAAATTTTATTAGTCTTTTACATGTATCTTCGAAATGGATTGACCGATTTTATATCTTGTTAATGAAAGGTTTACACTTGACTACAAAATGTCCTTTACAGAATGTTTTTTGTATATTGGCGATTCAAATTAATTTTTCCCGCCATATTTTATTACACATGGTGGGTAAAATAAGGTTATGACAGATTATAATAATAGTAATGTTTTTTTGTGTATTTTTCTGTAACTGGGCCGTTTTCTTGTATTTGGTGAATTTGTAAGTATCGTTTAAATATGTAAACACATATAAATAAAATACCCACCATGGGGTGGTACATTTTTTCCCGCTAGAGGGCGTATCGCTTAGCTTGAATCGCGTATATTAAGCTCAAGTACGTTTTGAAAATGGCACACATCATTTCTTTTAGAATTTTTCAATTTGGAACGGGAATTTTTGGAAAATTAAAAGCTTAATCAAAACACGGGATTTGGAGTTGTGATCAGCATGCTTTTCTCTAATAAAATGTAAAAATGAACGAATGTAAAGTTTTGCAAAAATTGGTGACTTTTGCGAACAAATATTTGGAAACTTTTTCAGTTTTTTGTATGCATCTTTAAAGCGGCTTTACAGATTTTAAATGGAAGCTCTGAATGGGTTATAAATTGCATTTTAAAATGGCACAAATCATCATGGCAGATATTTTTGAAAAATTAGGGCCTAAATAAAAAAAAAGTGATTTGCATGCTTTTCTTTATTAATTATATGAAAATCAGCGATTTAAAAATTTCTTGATCATTTTAGAGTCTGAATTTTAAAACAGATTTTATTTAATTTTAAAAAACTTTACTGTAGAGAAGTGTTTTAGCTACAAAATTTTCTTTACACAACATTTTTTGGTCAATAATAAACTTAGAATATGTTTCTGACTTGCATGTATACCGAGACACAATACAAATTTTTATTTAGGGGCTTATAACTTTTATTATTGTTATGATTAACATTTTTGGTGGCATTGTGTTAGAACTATATTAATGAAATTGTTCAAAAAGCTGGTTCATTTTACTATTTTGAGGACCCCTCTAACTTTAATGAGAGAAATTTTTTTGTGATAGATCGAAATAATGTTATTCCATTTCTGAAGTAGTGATGGTAATAAGTCCTTTTTGTTAGATAAGTCGATAAAAATTAAATACGCTGCGAGTATAGATGAAAGAAATGTTTTTATACCTCGGCGGGTTCTGGACCGCTTAAAAGAGTGGTGGCGATATAGGGCGGTGTTGCGCAGTCTCAGATTGTCTGAGGTACTATTTTCACTGAGCGGTAGCTCACCTTCGTGCAGCAGACGTAGGTCTGTAAATAATTCTAGTCACCGTCAAATCGCAAAAAGTGATGTCTGAAAACACGTGTAATTAGCTAATAGCTACCCGATCCTTATAAAATAGCAGTTAGTAGGACTTTAAGTCATGTGGAAGTATTTTATTTATTGTGTTGTATGTGCTGCAGTGGTCTTCAGTTCAGAGTTACCCAATTACGGTGAGCCCCGCCACCCTTGCTCGCCCTGTGCCACCCTTAAAACCATAATCCCCCAGCTGAAACTAAAAGCACACCCCATATTCAGTGAAGACTATTTTTTACCTCTGTTTACCTTTTTCTATTCATAAATTGCGCGACAAATGCATGGTCATATCACCTGATTTTGTACTCACACCACTGTCGATCAAGGAACGAATATGTCATACTCTTCTATTCTCTTTTTCTAACTCGCATATCTCTGGTTCTTTTTACTCTTTTTACAATTATTTTCTCTGATCATATTGTGTATAAACATATAACAACATTTTTCCCCACATATGAATGAAAAACATGCTGAAATTAATTTAAAAAATTAAATTGCTTTTTCCTCGCAACAAAATTTCTATGAAAAATTGTTTGGATATTTCAATTTCAGAAATTTGTTTTATAATCATCTCAGCTACAACTGAATGCGATATAAAATAAGATAGAGAACGAAGGTGTAGATAATTAATTGTAAAGACTTTTAGTTGCGACGAGAAAATTATTTAATTGATGATTCGTCTAATAATTGAAGTTCTAAATGCTTTGATGAAATCAATTGATGCAAATGATCAAAATTAAATGAACATAAGTATAACGTTATTGAGCTTGCTTACTGTGTGAAATACAGCTTTGATGTGATCTAAGCATCTGTGCTTACTTAATACTGATTGTGTTTGTAAACATTGCAATTATAAATTTCATATTATAATTAATAACGACCAATAAGAAGGATTTCATTTCATAAATATTATACAAATTATAAGCATCAATCTTAAATTCGAAGCAAAGAGATTATTATTTTATCCTAAAAATAAAATATAAACCAAAATCAGATTATGATTTTAATGGCCTGTAACTCAGTTAATTCTAAGTAAACAAAAACGTATTCTGTAGGAGTATAATTTGGCAGAATTTAGTTGTGAGTAATACAAAAAAAAAGGAATTTAAAATTACTTGATGAGTATTCCAAAATTTGTCAAAAGTTATATGACATTTCAATAGTTTTTGAGATATTAAAAAAAATTATATTTTGGACATAAGTTTGATAAATCAAGTCCATCAAATATCCATTTTTTTCGTAAAAAGCGACCCCAAATTAGGGTGTAAAGGACTGTTTTTTAAAAATTCAATATTTTCAAAAAGCAAAATTTTTTTCCAAACATCATTTTTCCTTTGTTTTTTGACCAACGATATTGAAGTAAAATGTGTCACTTTTTAACGTGCTTTAATCAGATTTAAAATATCTTTCTGACTATTTGAGATATCGCAAAAAAAGTGACGAAAATTTGCGAAAATCGCTCATATAACGCTACCTTCTTTAAATTGCAATTTTGAGAAAAATAAATAAGTTCTCAATTTGGAAAATACTTCATTTTCGTAATATGTACCCTCATCTTGTTGAAAAAAAATATTTAATTTTCACCAATTTTCACTCCTCAAAATGACCAACAATGAAAGAAAGAATTTTTTTTCGATTTCTGGTCGAAGCGAAGCAAAGTAAAATGCGCATATCTCCCTTTATTCTCAAATCTCAAGCAAATTGGCCAGGGATGAGCTCATTTTGTAGCCAAAAAATCTTTTTTAAATGCCACGAAAATGAATTTAAAATAAGTTTTTATGTATAATTTAGTAAAATTTAGTTGTGAGAAAGATAAAACAAAAGAAATTTAAAATTGGTTGACCGAGTCAAAAGTTATGACACTATAAACAAAATGCTTTTTAAAGCTTTTATTTTTGGTAGTTTTTTTTTGGCGATTTTAAGTATCACAAATTTAATGACTAAGAAAATTTGAAAAAACGTTATCTGAAACTCCTAACATCTTTTTTAAACGGCGTCAACTGACAGGGCTATTGACCGCATCCTAAGTAACATTTATTTCGTTCGCAAAGTCCTTATGCTCGCCAAGGCATTGGATTTTAAAGTTTCCTCCCAATACTTACACCTAATTATACCTTGTGATTCTTTTTATTTTTGCTATGATTTTTACTTTTACTGTTACTTTGTACTGTTAAAGATGGATCAAATAATTAAGATTTTGACCCACGCGTATGATATGCCCGTACCAGTTTTTGCTGGTTTTTCTCAAATTTTTAATTTATTTCTTCTTATACTAGCCTTGTTAAAAGTATATGAGTTATAAAGAACGGTTTTAATGTTAACGCTATAGAGATAACAAATATTTTGCAATTTGCGGGGTAAATTGCGTACATATACATCTTTTTTAGTTTTTCTTTTAGAGGTTTTGCTAGTTTCTTAAAAGTGGATGTCCGCGTTGCAAATAGGTTGGAAACCACTGCCTTATAATATAAGAGGAATGCAAGAATATGTCATTACTCCCTCTTGACAAATTTTGTTAAAGTATTCCAAAATTATATTACAAAAAAGTTTATTTCCATTACGATTACATTCGGTTAATTTTAATTTAAGTTAAATGATCTCCAAAAACCTTTTACTTTGTCAACATAACATAAAATTTCCAAATGCTTTTATGACTGATTGCTTCTCAGAGTTTCTAGGAAGTGATAAAAACTGCGCTGCAATATTTGTATTTTATTTATAGTAAAAATTTGATAATGCTTATTGCGTGCGGTGTCCTAAAATAAAATTCAGACTTTTATTATTTAGTCTGTGAAGTGATAAAAATAACATCAAAATAAGCAAAATTTTACTACTTTTAGTACGTTTTATATCGGCATGTTATAAATACGATAGTATACTATATTATTTAAACTTTTTCTGTTATGCGTGCAAAAATTAAATAGTAACACATTAATTGCAGTTGTTATTAGTAATTATTATTACAAACAATTGAACGTTATATCCCATTCATACATTGATGTAATTCTAAATACAGCCGTCAGACAGATAAATTTGATTTTAATTCACATTTTGTAAATAGTTTCCTAAGATAAGATCACTTGATAATTCGATCATATCATTAACGCAATGTACTTAATGATTACCTGCTTTGTATCGTTAAACATTACCGCAATATAAATATCATTACAATTGATTATTTTTAAACGCAATTTGAATAATTCGTATTTAATTGTAATTCATTCATAACAGATAAAAAACATATAATTGTTCCTGCGTCATTAAATTTATTTAAGTATATTGTTAAGTCTTTGACGTCCAAATTTAATAAAATGTTTAATTTTATGCAATTTTTAATTTTATTTCGACAACTTACGGAATTTTTTTTTATTAAAACTATTTAGTAGCAATTACGTCTTAAGATATATGCTTCAAGGTTACCTTTACATTTCTGACAAAAAAATTCACTAATTTCATCATTATCTTGTTATTATTTTCAATAATAAAATGAAATTGGACAATTTGTGATTTCTTCTTAATGTTTTAAATCGCGTAGATTAATTTGTTACCAAAAAATAGTTATTTCCTTGACATTGGTCAGTTTTTACAAACCACGAGATTTTCCTGCAATGGTTATATTTTTCTTAAGTGCTTTTTATGTGTATGGTATCCTGTGCTGTTTTTTTTACTATTATAGTATTTTACTATATCGTACTTTCATCATCAAATGACTCAACGTTGTACTTCTAAATTGGTATCTCTTTTGCCTTTTTGCGTAGGCTATACTTGACATTAAATTTCCCCAATAACAGTTTGTGGCCACTACCTGCATCCTGCATTATTAGCTGCATTCAATGTACGTGCATTAAAGATATTTCGAGGGTGTATAGCTCTATTCATTATTATATAGTCAATGACAGATTTTAGTTGACCAATACCTTAAACGAAAACAGGACTTCCCTTGTTCCTAGGCCTTTTCGGAATTCAAATCAAGCTGATGGTACGATCGACCTGACATTCTTTTTCATTTGATTTTTTGGGCAAACAGATGAAGACTGGTAGTAACCATCCCTTATAGATGAACCCTGGACTGTATATTTTATTAAGAAGCTCCTAGTAAAATGTTCTTCGTCTATAATTTTAAGGATATAGCTGGGGAGTTCATCAGGTCCAGGACTTTTATGAATCTTCTTTTGGTGATATCCTCAATCCTCACGACCACGATCCACCAAAAATTGCTCTATATAGTTCTTCCATCCTTCTAGTTTTTCTTCTGTATTTGCAATATATTACCATTTTTATTTATGAGTGTACAGTATTGATTTTTTATTGTAGGCATGGTATTAAGTGAATAATAATTGCTTAGAATATATTTATTGACATTTATGCACATTAATGCACTTATTTTTAAGTAATTTTTTTTTGTAAGATCAAAATTCAATTACATACCGTAACCTTCGTCAATATTTAATCAATTAAGCAGTTAAATCTCCAATACGGTTACGAATAATTTAGTTTTTAGGTGCTTAAAGATAAACATTCATTTGGTATAATTTATCATTGAAACAACAATTATTATTATTATTATTTAAGAAATATAAGTCGACTTAAATTTGTTTGTGAAATCGGGTGTTATATTTAGTATTACATATTTGTTATTATTTTATATATGCTATGCTATTTAAAGTGTTATTGCTTTTATCTATATTTTTGTTTTTAGAGCCTACAGCATGTGCATATCGTCAATTTAGATGCGCAAATAAAAAGTGTATTGCGGTTACGTGGACTTGCGATGGAGAAGACGATTGCGGTGATAATTCCGATGAAAAGCCAAAGAAAACGTGTTTAGATTCAGGTGAGTTAATATGGAAGAGATTATCCGGATCAAGATGCACACGTGCCCCAATGTATGGATGTAAATGTAAACATTCAATATTTTGCAATGTTACATCAGCAAAGGCTAAACAGCCTGAGGTCGTGAAAACTAATGACACCACTAGTCTGAACAAAATATAGTAGTGCAACAAGCTATCTGTCGCACTCGATATCTCATCGAAGTGATAGCAAAAGAGGACAAATAAGGTCCATGGAAAGTACGGTCATTTTATCCACCACTGTAATATATTATCCGCGACCCGGTGATCTGCTCTCAAAATTGCAACAACTTCTGTCGCGTTAACATGAACATACAAAACGCTCTTATAATTGTTGTTCTCTTTGCTTTTTCTGCAACTGCTCTTATTGGTAAGTGATCATAAAAAAATTAAAAACCAATCATAACTGCGTCATGAAATATAACTTTAATTTTCGGAAAATTTATATCTTATAGAAATTAATTTATTTTTCTTAAAACGTCTTCAATAATTTGTGGTAATTATCACACACACATTATAAATCGAAACGGATCTTATTTTCAATTCAACACTTGGAAACAGTCATCTTATCCTCTGTATTGATTATTATTATTTATATTTACCAAAAGAGTAAGTGCGATTATAGCCATTGCGAACTACTTTTGATTATAAAAAACACGGTTCAATACATTAATTCATTTTGCTTTGTTGTTGTGACTTAACTTTACTAAACAAAAATACAATTTAATGTGCATATTTATCTAAATTAAAATAAACAAACATAAGCAATTCATAAAATACAAAAAATATTATTTAGTTTGTATTGACTGGTGCGCAATTTATAACCCACTTTTTCATTTTTACGTTCTTACATGTATTTCAATTCACAAATTTATTTTTAGTACATATATAATTAGGTCCTTCACATAATTTAACTTCATCCTGTTACATACATCTCCTAAAGCTTGAGATGAAATAAGACTACGTCAATTCGAGCAATTAAGTTTTACCTTAATATTTTCACTTACATATTAACGTATTTACCATTATCTGTTTTTATTGTAATTAATTTAACGATTTTAATAACAAAATTTTTGATAATTGATAAAATTTATATTTGCAATTTGTCCCAATTATTTATATTTTTGGATGCCAAAATTTAAGTTAAGATTAAAGGTTAATAAAACACGTAATTAATTAAATTTAACTTGAGCTACATCTTTTGGTTAAGTATGTTAATGCATTTGTTTAGATAAGTACGCAGCTTTATCTTATGGATTAGATTAGAATTCAAATAAATCACATGTAGAGCTGGTTAAGATTCTAGGCATGTATATCCGATGTGATTTTTAAGGCAAAAAGTTTTTTCTCGGGATATATTTAAAGAAATTTAGAAAGTGATCTTTGAAGAGAAAATGCGATAACAAGAAAGGTTTTTTTTACAACATGTTTATTGTGGTGACGAAACAATAAAAAAGATGTGATAAAATAAAATTACACGCAATGCAATTTGTTTCCCAAAGTTCTAATGTAACTTGCACCAGTATTGATTATTTATCATTAATAATCCGCGCCCGATATAAATACGCACGTTTTAATCATTGCCTAACAACTTAAATGACTAAAATTATCAATAAAGCAATTAACCCCTTTGCGATTGCTTCATACATTTTTGGTCTGCTATTTGTTGCAGGACTGATTAAAAATATTTATAATTACGTTTCAGTTACTTGCGGAAAAAATGAGTTTCGCTGTAATAACGGCCGATGTATTCCTTCACACTGGCAATGTGATAATGAAAAAGACTGTAGTGATGGAAGCGATGAAAGCGAGCAGTTTTGTCGTGAGTTATACATCCCACGCATTTGAAACTTTTAATTCGGAAAAATCTTTATTTATCTAGGGCAAAAAGTATGTGGAACTGACGAATTTACTTGTAGAAACGCAAAAGGTGAATGCGTTCCTTTAACTTGGGTTTGCGACGATAATCCCGATTGTACCGATAAAAGTGATGAATTATCTTGCAGTAAGATAAAAATCTTATCAAAATATTGCATATTTTGGTATATTTTTTTTTTAGATGAAACCTGCAGAGCGGATGAATTTACTTGTGGAAATGGAAAATGTATTCCTCACAGATGGGTCTGCGACATGGATAATGATTGCGGTGACAAATCCGATGAAAAAAATTGTCCCGCAATTACATGTTCAGAAAATGAATTCCAATGTACCGAAACGTATTGCATATCTAAGCGTTGGCGTTGTGATGGTGATTACGATTGTGTCGATGGAAAAGATGAACATGAATGTCCAAAAAAAGTACAATCTCAATCAGTCTGTCTGCAAGAAGAATTTGAATGTGGCGATCATTTAACTTGCATTCACAAAGCGTGGATTTGTGATGGAACTAAAGATTGTCCTGATGGTTCTGATGAATCAGTGGCACATTGTGAAAATATTACGTGTCTAAGCGATCAGTTCCAGTGCGGGGATCGAACCTGCATTCCTGGTTATTTGCAATGTTCAGGTCATGCTGAATGTAAAGACGGTAGCGATGAAAAAGACTGTGGAACTCCTGCAACAAAATGTGATCCTCGCTCGCAGTTTGATTGTGGAGAAAACAACTGCATTCCAATTGCACAGGTCTGCGATGGCAAGCAAGATTGTCCGGCATGGGAGGATGAACCTAGAGATCTCTGCGGAAAAAATGAATGCCTTGCCAATAATGGAGGCTGCACACAAAAATGCGTTGATAGTCCTGCTGGGTATTACTGCGACTGCAATCAAGGATATAAATTGGTAGACAACAAAACTTGCAAAGGTAAAAAAGCCATATTTGATCGTCGCGATTTAATTTGTGTTTTCTTTTAGACATAAACGAGTGCGAAATTCCCGGCAGCTGTTCTCAAATATGTATCAATGATAAGGGTACTTTTAAGTGTGAGTGTCAACAGGGTTATATGCGCGATCCGCGTGATTTAACAAAGTGCAAAGCTACTGAAGGTCATGCCTCGTTGCTGTTTGCTAGGCGGCGAGATATTCGCAAAATTTCTCTCGATCATCATGAAATGACTAGTATCGTGAATGAAACAAATTCGGCAACTGCTTTGGATTTTGTTTTTCGTACGGGAATGATATTTTGGAGCGACGTTACCGATAAAAAAATATATAAAGCTCCTATAGATGAAGGTAACGAACGTTCGATAGTTATTACCGATGATATCACAACATCAGATGGCTTAGCAGTTGATTGGATTTATAATCACATATACTGGACAGATACTGGAAAAAATACTATCGAATTGGCTAATTTTGAGGGGCAAATGCGTAAAGTATTGATTCGCGATTCACTTCAAGAACCGCGCGCTATCGCTTTAAATCCTATGGATGGGTGGATGTTTTGGACAGATTGGGGTAGCGAACCAAAAATTGAAAAAGCTGGAATGGATGGCACTCATAGAAAAACTATAGTTTCTTATGAAGTAAAATGGCCTAATGGGCTTACATTAGATCTTGTTAAAGAACGGGTTTATTGGGTTGACGCAAAGTTAAATGTAATTTCTTCTTGTGATTATAACGGGCATGCGCGCAGGGTTATTCTTTATTCTACGGATGCTTTACGGCATCCATTTTCTATAAGCACTTTTGAAGATTGGTTGTATTGGACAGATTGGGATAAATCTGCGGTTTTTAAAGCAAATAAATTTACGGGGAAAGATTTGCAACCCGTTACGGCAACTGAAATGATTCAGAATCCTATGGTTATCCACGTTTATCATCCGTATAGGCAACCTGATGGCGAAAATCACTGTCAGGCTGTTAATGGACATTGCTCTCATCTTTGTTTGCCCGCTCCAAAAATTAATGTCCATTCGCCATCAATATCTTGCGCCTGTCCCGAAACGTTGAGGATGCTTCCTGATGGGCAAACTTGCGTCCAAGATGGTAAGTTTAAATTAAATTGATTTTTATGACCAACTTTGATTTTTTTATTTATATATCGTTTAAAAATCATTTAGCAGAACCAACGAGTACAACCTATTCTATCAGCTATACTGATAATGATGTCAGTTTTGAAAATGAGGTTACCACTCGTGAGTACCCGGTTTTTTCGTTTTCTTCAGTTTTGCTTTCCTTTTCTTTTGGTGATGGTCTTTTTAAGTTGATTAATTTTCTTATTTCAACTAAATATATATAGAATTTTAGAGGTTGTCTGGTTTATGTATAAGCTGGGTTTGGTTGAGTATTGATGAAAGAGGTAGCCACTGTATTCTGTTGCATTTCGCGCAAAAAGTATTTAATAAAAACCATTTGGTTGTCCATAATGAAGGAGTGGGCAAAGGCTTCGCGACGCCAAAACATTGAAAATGGAACCTACGAAAATGTTTTCTTTACTAAATTTGAACTTTGTTTCAAGATCTACAAAAAGGTTACGTTGCGTCCTCACTGTGCCAATCGGCAAGATCAAACGGGAAAGCCGCCCGGACTTGGCAACCGGCCGATAGCCGAGCCGAACCCAAACCGATCCAAGTGCAATAGGAACGCATGGCCATTGACTTATTTGTTTGATATTCTTGTATTTCTGAAGAGTGACGAACAAACTCTTGCTTTATGGAGATGTAAAAATACTACTGCTCGGTATCATCGAACGATACGTCACACATACGAAGGAGTGAATACATGTCAACAACCCGATTGCAATTTATTTTTCCTCTTGGCCTTGACGATCGGCACAGTGTGGACGCACCTTATGTCTAAAAACATGCGGGCAAATGGACTTTACACCTTAATTATCCAATCTGACGTCATTGGATGGGAAAATCATAATAATACATCATCCCTAAATGATGTCTGAATGTATAATAGACTGCGTGTGCGCTTCTTTGAGCAACCTCGATAATTCTATAAATATTGGTTTCAACTCACACGCTCGGCTAAATTTTAACTTGTTTCAGTGCGCAATAATCTTTAAATTTTTTTAGGTTCCGCCAATAAATCTCGCCCAATTAACGCCGTTTCTGATGGATCAGATTCTGGATTAGTAGCAATTATTTCAATTGTGATTATTGCCGTCGTAGTAGGTGTTACTAGTATAGTAAGCTTATACATATATATTTTTTTTTTGGATATTCATTAGTGCCTTTTTAGGTAATATATTTCATATACCGCCAGTACATGCATAGAAACATGACATCAATGAACTTTGATAATCCTGTTTATAGGAAAACAACAGAAGATCAATTCTCGTTAGAGAAAAACGCTTATCAACCAACTCGTATGTACCCCAGTACTGTAGGAGAAGAGGTAAGAGCTCTAACTTTGGAATATACAACAGCAAGATAATCATATTCACATATTCCGTCAGTATTAGCTTATATATACAACATATATTAATATATAAGCGGATTGCAATTTGGAAAACTTGTATTTTTGTAATCTATTGTACTATAAAATGCTGTGCCAATGTAATCTATTAACCACTAGCTTTAAGCATTTTGTATTGGCATCGTGGCAAGTATATTGTCAAGCATCTACTTGCTTCGATAACCCTTTAAAGTTGTATCATGGAATCTCGTGCATTGTTTTGTTTGTTTCATGCATCATACAATTATGAGAGTTATTTTGGTAAGTGTTGTTTACTAAGTTTTTCATGTTCATACACCTTTGGCTTCAAAGCCATGCTTTTTAATTGGATATTTGAATTCTTTTCTACATTATTATTTATTTTAGGCACAAGAACCATTAACAGCAGCCACAAATAGTACTGAATTTGTCTGAGAGGGAAGATATTTGCGTGCTCACTTATCCAAAGATTGTATTAGGTTAAATTGTGTACATTTTTTAAATTAGTAGTGTGTAATTTGTATCTGGGAGTGTATGTAATATATATATTATATATATTAGATTATCAAATGATTGATATATTCCGTTCCTAAATTTGATTCATTCTTTGTATATACTGGGTTTTAAATGTTAAATTTATATAGAATGCTCAAATATATTTTATTAATTTTACTGTATATAAATATATATGTTAAATGCCATTGTCATCAAACTCCGCAGATGTACTGCAATTCTGTGATTACATTAATTATATATATAATTATTTCATTAAATAGGTTTGGTCTTTGTTAACATCATTCTCAATTTTTTTTTATGAATTGTAAATTTTATTACAAAATAAAATGTCAATAAAATCCAAAACAACCATCCCACATTATAAATTGAAATGATCAAAATACCTTTTTTAGATTAATGTTAATGGTTCTGTGTTGTTATTGCTTCCAGAAAAGTAAAAAAATCGGCTTTGGTAAATGTGATCACCGAAGTCAATTTTTTTCTTCTATATTTACAACATCAAAAAGGATTGCTTGGAGTTAGGCAGAAGTGGATTATAGCTAAGGCGTTTTCCTTGGCTAAAAAACATGCAAGTTCCCAGGTTATCTTGCTCTAGTGGGGTATTTCTAAGAAAATACATGTAGGGGGAGTGGGAGCGTGGTGATCGGTCAAGTTTTACAATAGTTTCAGAACTAGATAAAGTCAATGTATTATATTATATTATATTTTTCTAATATTTCGATCCAAAATGCTACCGTAATAGCAGTTTTGAGTGAGTTCAATTAATTTAAGTACGTGTACACACGCACCGGTTATTGTCGAGTTGATCGTCGACTGGAAAAACGATTGCATACACACGCAGTGACAATTTGCAAACGTCGAGTCCACTTTTCGAGAATCGTCATAGACGTCGGCAGAGTTTTATGGGGGGAGGCAAGAACACTCATGTCAGGCAGACTTTTATGCAGGGGTAGGGGCAAGATTTAATTTATAGATCTTTAAGCTATATATAAGTTAAAATTATATAGGGGAAATCACTGGATCTACCCTTTTATGCTATTAATTATTGTACAACCATTTGCTTATTGACTTATGTAAAGTCAGTTTGTAAATTTACATAGAAGATGGAAAAAGAAAGCCATATGATGATTTTCGGGGGTCGACGCTCATGTTTATACTTAACCACAAAAAAAATCGTGCAAAATTTCTATAATCAGGAATAGTTTTTATATTTTAAAAAGATTTTGTGCTGTTTTTACTTCAGAATATTTTAGTAGTTCATTGGGGGCCTTTCTGTTCTTCGGTCTTTTCAATCCTTGCGTTATTTCGTGTATCGAAAACGTTGTTTGTCTCTCTTTCCTGTTTTTTTAATTGCTACAATATTGTAAGTTTTCTTACTTTCGGGTTTAAGTCGCGTATTTGTATTGGTTGTTGCCAATGTTTCGCTCGCCATTGCAGAGAGCATTCTCAAGGCGGATAAGACTTAACCGCCTTGAGAATGCTCCCTGCAATGGCGAGCGAAACGCCAATAAAAGCGAAAAACCAATAAAAATACGCGACTTAAACCCGAAAGTAAGAAAACTTACATCAACCTCAGTCGCGAAAGTCTAAATTCTAAATTTGCTACAATATTGTTTTTAATATTGTAAAACTGCACAACGCAATACATAAAAAACAATTTAGGATGGTTTTCGCGTAATGTCTTAGCTTTACAGGCAAATTTTTTGAACATTTTGTTGAATTTCTTGAAAAGAAGGGAAGTTGAGAATAATATTATTTTTTTTTGTTGAAAGTGTGTCAAGTGATCTATGGTAAACAAACAAGTCTTGCTTGAAGTGTGCCTAGTCCTTGCTTTTCAGTCTTCCTTCATCTTGAGGTCTTGTTCTTTATAATAATAATAATTTTATTTAGCTATAGGCTCTATTCATTAACTATTATTTATGTTCGCACCCATTGTGTGCACGCTATTACCAAAACCCACCCAAATACTGTCGCGCCTGACATTGCTACGCTTCGGTGATAGAACAAGTATCTAAATACAAGCCCCTCAGGTAGGAGATTTCAAAATAATGCATGGTGAAATAATTAGGATTTATTTTTAAAGAAATATATTACTTGTATAAATTAATTTTCTTTTGTTTCAGCTTCCTTCTTACAGTTTGAAACAATCTTCTGGAATTTTTTAATATAGTAGCAAATAATAAGACGTAATGGTCCCAATACTGCAGCTTGAACAAATATTTCAAACCAATGAGTAAATGGTGACATTCCAACACACAAAGTAGTCAGAAGCCAACTCTCCAATCCAACTATACTAAAAAATTTGCCTTCCTAAAAATGATAAAATTAATAATTAAATTTTTTGCTATTCCTTTTTGGACAAACCAAGGAATCCTTAAGTAATTGCAATGCAACTTCATCAGGTTGAAATAAACCTGCCGATTCAGAAATAAGTTTAGTTTCTATAGGTTTATTTTTATTTTCAATTTCAAATCCAGGTGTATCTGTGTCGGGTGGTAACGCCAATGTAACACTAATATTGTAATCTTTAAGTTCCATATGAAGAGTCTCTGCTAAGCCTCTTAATGCAAACTTAGAACCTGAATATATTGAGTACCCATAAATACCACACAAGCCTCCTTGTGATCCAGTTATTACCACTATACCATTTTTACGTTGTTTCATTTTTGGTACAATTGCTTTTAAAGGAAATACTGTGGCAAAGTAATTAACATCGAAAACCATTTTAATATCATTGAAAGACATATCTTCAAATTTTCCACATATTGCCATTCCAGCACAATTAACAAACATGTAAATTGGTGACTCTGCATCCAATTTGCCAATTGCTTCTTGAACTTCATTATAATCCGAACAATTTAAACTTAAAAATTTAAATACTTGTGATTTATCTTTTCGAACCTCTTCCATTTCTAGTAATGTGGCCTCTAATCTTTCAACATTTCTAGCAATTATAGTTACATGAGCTCCTCTTTTAGCAGCTAGAATTGCAACTGATTTTCCAATACCACTTGATCCACCTGTTACACAGACATGTTCCCCTTTGATATTCTTTTTCTTTGATGTGAAATCGCACATTTTTTTCAATAAATATGAAAGTAATACTAAAGGTACTAACATAACAAATATCATCTTGATATAATTTTTATAACATACAACAAATTTATTTTACCAATATAGGTTATGTAAGGTTATGTTTGTTTTAATTTTTGACTCTAAAATGACAGATGTGTCAAAACATAACGCAACATAACCTCATATTTTTCTGATATGAAATTTGAAGGTGAAGAAAATGTAAATTGATTGCAATAAATTAATATATTTTAAGTAAATTTTAAAATGAATTCAAGATATAGATTAATAATCATTACAATAATTAGTGTAATAATAATATGGAAGGCTTTTCAATATTATGGAATAAACTCTGATAAAGAATTTGAGCTTCCAAGACCCGATCCATTTGATCAATTAAAGACTGTTATAACCAAAAGTATCAAAGTGACTATTTATTATGAATCATTATGTTCAGATTCAAAAAATTTTATAATGAAGCAGTTGCTTCCAACATATTTGGAATTATCCAAATATATTTTACTAGATTTTGTACCATATGGTAAAGCAAAGGTGAGACTGCAATTTTCATCAATTTAATATTTTAATAATATTTATTTTTTAGACAAAAGAAAAAGACGGAAAAATTGAATTTGAATGTCAGCACACTGCAATGGAATGTTTAGGGAATAAAATTCATGCTTGTGCTATCAATCAAATTGTAGATCCTCTATTGCAACTTAAAATGGTTGCATGCATGATAGATGATGGAATAATTCCCTTTGAAGCGGCTGAAAGAGTATTTTAATCTACACTTTAATTAACTTAATTTTTAAAATAAATTTTATCAATTTTTTTAGTGTGCTCGTGAACATAATGTTGATTATGATGAGTTAGTTCAGTGTACTAATGGATTAAAGGCCTCAATGCTTCTAAAACTCTATGGTGAAAGAACAAATGCAGTTAGGCCTTCTATAACTTTTATACCAACCATTGAAATAGATGGTGACTCACAAAAAGTTCCTCTGCCAAAGATTTTAAAAGACTTTAAGAAGGAAGTTTGCAATATTTTCCTACACAAACCAAAAGAATGCAAATAAATTTTAATTTTTTATTAATTCAGCAGATTTTGTAACTAATGACATTAAAAATAAATCACAACTAGTTTTGTTTTTATTAGAGTTTTCATATTTTTATATAATCATGTAGATTTATTACATTTACATTTTATCATCTCTAACATTGTGTTTTTCTTAACTCTAGCTTTCCTCATTTCTCTCCATCATCCCTCAATATTTATTTTATTTTATCTTTCACCACTTCTATCTCTTTACATATTTTTGCCATATGTTCTATGCTTCTCTTCTACTTCCTTATCCGTTTGCCTTAGTATCGCGAAAAGAGTGACGGAAAATTGCGAAAATCGCAAAGATAAATTTCAATTTTGAAAATGGAAAAAATAAAGATGTCAAATTGGAAAACGCACTTAATTATCTTAATTTGCATCTTTATCTTGTGGATATACCTTATTTTAAGCGATTTTTAATTTTCACCCCCCAAAATGAACAAAAGTGAAAATAATTTGGAAACCAGTGTGCGAGTATGCAACTCTATATTCACGACATTGCGAAATAAATCGCGATTTATGGCCTTTTTACTTTATCATAGATAAAGTATTGTAATTGTAAAAAAGTTATTTTTGGCTGAAATCCACCGACCGGAAGTTGTAGTTTATTGGTGCGGTTTTTTGCGTTGGCGATTGCTCCAAATTCTGTTCTCCTTCTAAGGGTGCCTTCTCCTAACGGAGGTTGGTGATCATAATGGCAATTCTTATTTTTGATACTGCTGCTCTAAATAGGTCTATTGATGAGCAGTTAAACCACTCCCTCAAGTTCTTGAGCCAGGAGGTCCGTCGTATTCCCGGGCTCCTCTGTCCTCATATTTTTCCCTGCATAATTAGTTTTAGTAGTTCGTAACGATCTCCTCGCATGACATGACCCAGAT
>JARJDX010060798.1:0-10697 GCA_030264735.1 Gymnusa sp. GC000175 | reverse complement strand
GCAAATATTAATTTTTAATAAAAAAAATACTTTTATAAATCAAAATTATATTTTCATATAGCAAATATTAGTTCTTTGGATCAAATATTAATTTCATAGATAAAGCACCAATATTTTTTTAGGTCAATAAATATTTATATATGTAAATAAATATTTATATAGTTAAATAAATATGCTTATAGGTAGATAATTATTTCTATTTGTAGGTAATTATTTATATATGTAGGTGAATTACAATTTCTATAGGTCAATAATTATATCCATAGGTAAAATAATTTTATCATATATCATTTTCTATAGATCAATTACATTTGCTCATAGGTCATTTATTATTATCCTTAAGTGGTGGTTGAATTTGTGACATATCCGTTCTTTTGTAATATATAATATAAGTATATTTCATTAATTATCAGCTAATTAGATTGGCGGTATTTCTGCAATTTTATTTTGTTGAAATGTATGTTGGTAATAACTCCGATAGTGACATCCGTCACTTTTGAATGTTATATAACCTGATTTCAATAATTGTCAGCTGGATGAGAATCATTTCAAATATTACTTTGTAATTCAAAGTAAAATATATCCTGCTAGATCCCTAGCTCTAACTTCCCTGAATATTTTTCTCTGCTAGTTAACCACTCACTAAATTAATTATGTTTTTGTTCATTTGTTTTTATAATTATTCTTATAGGTTTTTCTATTGTTAGACCACATTTGTATTATAGCTTATAGATTTTAAACCATTTTTGTGATTGGCACTCCCTTGAGTCCCCAAATACGTTTTCGCACACCCCAGAAAAGAGTTTTTAGATTTATTTGTTCTGGGAAAAGGTTGTTTTGGGAACTCTAAACAACGTCTTTGCATTTTCAGTTTATGTGCTGCGAGAGTACCTATGTATTTAAGTAGTTTTTCACAGCATCAAATTTTATATTAAAAATCTAAAAGTTAACAACTTATCGTAGCATGCTATAATTTAAGAATTTTCATATTTACTGGCAATAACTTTTTATAATCTAAATAAGCTTTGATTAATTCCATTGACACCTTCCCCCAGAAGCCAAAGTTTTTAAAATTTGCTAAATATACGAGAGCTGCTGAATAATTTTCTGGAATGTAGTAGATCTGGTAGTGCCCACATTTTTCAATTGCCACATTTGTAAGGTTTGACATGACATAATTCAGTTCACCATTCTAACATAGGTGAGTTTATTTTGTTTACACACCATTACTTCCCTACAGTTCTCCTAATACCAGGAGAGCAAGAATACCTTGAGAAAAGTTATTAACGCACGTAATAAAACAACAAATTACACCAACATTGGCTCTTGAAACGTCAATGGACTCCTGCAGATTGAGATGACCCACATAGTGGAGTTAGAAACTGGTGAGATATAAGATCGGCATCACTAGTATATCTAAAACTTATTGCAGTAGTAACACCATAGTGTTCTCAGGAAATGATAATAACAATCGTCCTATCCCATTGTTAGCAAGCGCAAGAAGAAAAAAATGGAATAATGTGCCTAAAACAACTCTGCTGAAAATAACCAATAAGGAGATAACGATAATTATGCAAAATTTTGTAAAATAAAATAGGACAATTACATAAGAAATATTACAGGAAAATATGACGTGGGGACTAGGAATGTTAGAAGAGAGATGGCAATAAATTTCTATACTCAAAACAGCCTGACAATGGCAAATACAACATATGCAACGATTTTATACATGAAAACCACCTGGCAATTAGTGGATACTCAGAAAAGATAAATAAAAATAGCTTCTTCAAATAGACCAAAGCACAAATACACGCTGAAAATAAATACACGAAAAAATTACATAACTGGTGAAAAAAATAATAAAACGTCACATTCCGCGATCATAGACTATCGAAAATACTAGCAGAAAAAAAAACATAAACATAGATGTACTGCGAAACATTATTTGATAATGATGGAAGAGAGAATAACGAACAACCAGATGCATATACCAAAGAACCAAGTTAATAACTCGTCAAAAACTCAAACTCTTAAAACAAGTCCAGACAATGTGCCGCCATGAGAAAGAATGGTATAGATATAATGCAAAATGTCAAAAGGTATCAAACACAGAACGACTGGACCACACCTCTACACAAGAAAAAAAACTCAGCATTAGGTAAGATCATAAAAGTGGTTAATATTTTTCGACCCTTTGCACAAACTTTTTTTTGTGTTACTTCCACAATATGGGTTTTACAACTTCCATCTAATATCATGTTAACCACTTCGTTCGAAATTATTTGGAATTTTCATAACAAAACGTTATAAAGCTGCTAAGTTGTGCTTATCTGCTTTTTCAAGTTAACCAGTTCTCTGGACACCTAAAATTTCGACTGATAAAAATGCTCTGCTTCTTGGTAAAATACGCCTTTTCATTTTGGAATTCAACGTACAAAAACTCTAATCCATTGTAGATGAGTTAACTGATCTTGTATCACTTGGACACTTCGCTTACCAAAACCATAACATACTAAAGGATTAGCCTCCAAAACACTTGGTTTAACTAGCTAACGACTGGTTTTAACTATTGTACCTTTTTACCAATTTTGGGCAATTGACTTTTTACAGTAATTACAACACGGTTGAAACCTAAGTTTTGCGGCTCATGCTCCACCATGTTTTCTTTATTAAAATCGGCACCTTCGCGTAAATTTTCCTACACATTACGTACTAATTTTAGAAGAGAAATTAATCAAAACTATCAAATGGAACCTTTTTCCTAATTCTGCGTTAGGCAACTCGTATGTGATGTCTGAACTGAATATTTTCACTCCAAGTCCCAGACGGTAACTGCAAAGTTACTGCAAAGAAGTCTGTAAGCGTCACTAAAACTTGGCGAAAGTATTACGTAACGCGGCAACTGTTTCTTCCCAAGTTGTAAAAGAGTCTTTAATAAAACTTGCTTTCAAGTGGATGCAAAATTGTCTAAAAGGATCAGCAAACCACGAATAGCATTTTTATTTGAAACGTCCATGCAATCTTTAAAAATTTTAATCGGATTGATAGAGGCGTTTATATTACTATCCTTGTATCCATTAAATCTCAACTGGAAACGCGCGAAACTCCCAGATTGCGACACGACTAGAAGTTTAGTTGAAGCCAAATTGACACTTGATAAACTCCTGCAATTGTTCGTTAAAGTAAAATTTTGCGCCATTTCTCTTAATACTACGTAAGGCGTACCATCTATTTTGGCCTCAATTTTAGTATTAGTTAATGTAACACCCCTAGCTCAAAACACCAAAACAGTTTTTTGCACAAATCATGTAACTACCACAATGCGAAAGAACTTATAACACCACAAAGTATAATAAAGCGTTTACCAGGATACCATGTAATTCACAAAACTAACAGATAAAAGCACAATAATATTATTAAAACCACACGTTGGGCACCAGTTGTAACGCTAAAATTATTAAGGTTTGGATTTAATAAGTTAAGAAATGCTTTGAGCCTAATAAAGCAAATTAATCAGCTTTATATTTTAACTATTAAAATAATCACAAAGATGTCAAAATTAAAACATATCAAATCCAAAACTGCCACATGTTATTATGTTGTCTCTGTCAACCCACACTTACACGTCAACACTTGTATTTATATTTGGTTATAGGCATCCCGCAACACAATGATTTTATTTTTACCACCTTAATATTTATGTGCTACAGGCATATTACAGGCAATTACAAATTTGCCTAAAATTTGTGAATGATAGTCATATGGTGACCACACGTCTATCACGGAATTTGTAATATATCAAAATAATTAATATTAAGGTGTTGCCAATTTTAAAAATTATGCAGCCAATTTTAAACCGCAAACATTTTTGCATTAGCTTTATATACAATAATCTAAATATTTTAAACAATATTTTTAATAAAAATATAATTATTTGTTTTTAATTATTTAAACTTTAAGCATTTACTTGTATTTTTATTACATTTTATTAAAAGAAAAATGTTCTTGCAATAAAATGAGATGTATTCAATTAAACCACTTTAATACTGAAAGTTTATTAATAAATAAATCACACATCTTGTGAGTTAATTCAACTTTAGTTGGAATTGAACTTAAAATAGTTTATAAAATTTAAAGAAAATTTATAATTAGAAGTGTCACCGCAAATTTTATCATTACTTTTCGGAATTTAACCATGACAAGGACATGTTTTTTTGTCAATTTGCGCCTTGTTTTAACGCAAAACAAATGAAGTCTTAAAATTGGCAGAAAGGAAGCACGTTAATTTTATTTAATCACACACATTTAACATTTTTCTCTTTGACTCTACATGAAAGTTGAAAAAACTTGAAGTGTAATATGGCTCAGTGACTTTGCAAGTCTAAATTAGTAGCAAGATAATGATTACTTTCCAAACAAAGGCAAAGGAATTCTAATTGTCAACCGGGAAAATATGTAATATTAATTTTTTTGCTTTTTGTTTCCAGTAGCGTTATGTTACCTCGGATCTAATAAAACAAATGAAGGTGTGGCCAACACACGACTTAAATATACGAATTAAAAACGTATTCGATACCTTTAATAGAAACATAACGATATTTCATTAATTTTCATCGAATTAAGTAGTTGGCAGTATGGCTCTGCAACTTCCTTTTGTTGTGAAATGTATGTTGACAATAACTCCGATAGTATCATCCGTTACTTTTAAATGGTATATAACCTATTTCATTAATTGTCAGATGATTATAATGACAGTAAGTCTCTGCTACTTGATGGGCATACTTAGCAACGAAAAAGGATGAGTTCCTGAAATGATAAATATTGAAAAAATTATAACAAAATTTGTTGCAAATTTAATTCTAAACGCTTTTAAACTTTTAGGTTTTTTTCCACAAACTTGATAGTTTTTAAAATATTTACAAAAAAAACCAAAAATCCTAACCAATAAAGTATCGTCTGGTTGGTGGATTTTCGCCAAAAGTCACTGGGACCTCCCAGTGTTTTTAAAGCTTAAATATGAATTTCCAGTCCGAACAGTTTAGCCGTCTCATTTTAATATCATTTTAGGGCTATCAACTAAAATTGGGATGTCCTAGTGAATTTTGGCAGATATTTACCAACTACCAGTGGTAGTTTTTTTTTATTTTTTGATTTTTTTTAATATTTTAAAAAGTTTATGTAAAAAAACACAAAAGTAAAAATGTGTTTAAAATTAATTATGCACCAAATTTTGTAATGACTATTTTTTCAAAATTTAACATTTTAAGAACTAATCATTGTTCGTTTCTAATCAACATTTTTACATCGAAATTATTGCCAACAAACATTAAAAAAACAAAAAATTGCAGAAACAAACTGCCAACCTAATTAGCTGTTAATTAATGAAATATACTTATGTCTTTAACAAAGTAACGAATATGTCTCAAATTCGCAAATGTAAGTCATGTGGAAACCACACCACCATTTTTTTTTATTTATCTTTATACAGCTTATTATTTCTTGTTACGCATAAAATCCGTGATAAGAACTTGTAAAATAATGGTAAATAATATTTTAACAAGATCTTTCAGTGATCCATTTTTTAAATGCTCCTAAAAGTCACATGTGTTTAATAATAATTGAAAATGCATTTTAGTTCTACGCAAATGCAATTTAAATAAAAGTAATAGCACAATTACAATTTTCCTTAAATTTATGATAATATTATTTTTACTGCTGAAAGGCTCCGGCTGATGGCGGTTGAAGACCAGCTTAAGAAAAAAAAAATATATTAACAGTATTATACATAAAATGTAATGATTAATCTTTGGTTTCAATAAATATTATATATATATATATTATTTTTATTATCCCTGCATAAAATGCAGCTACTTACTTTAGAACCAAGTTAAGCATTTAATTTTTAATTTTTCCGCTTGTGTTCAATATAAAAACTTATTTAATGCAGCATAAATTCGTTTGAGCTTTTCCTTGTTATTTTAATTTTGAAATCGTGATTTTATTTAAAGCTCCGTTATTGCGGAAAAGTAATAAAAATTTAAAACTAATATTTAAAGCAATAAAAAAAGGATTTATATTGATAAAAAATTGCTTGAAAATTAAAAAGAAGTGTATTGGTTTTTTATTCAGTAATAGTAATCAATAATTTTAAAATTAATATAAGAGTTCTTAAATATTTAAGTGACATTAATTTTATATCACTGATCAGCTAAGACCGCATTAGGACCGGACGTTTGGACCAAGCGCAATATACAAATAATGTTTAAATTTTTTTTTTTGATAATTATTAAGAATCACCAAACATTAGAAAACCAAGCCAAGTGTAATTAAAATTTGTTTGTTGTACGTTTTACATCCATTAAATATGCCATAGGCAAATGTGAAAAGCAATATTTTTTGTTTTACGTTTATTTACAAAGTAAAAAAAAGTATAGTATCCGTTTATGTGTGTATGCCTGCCTGTGTATCTGTCTGTCTGTATGTCTATCTGTCTGTCTGGGCATGTCTGATTGATCTGGAAATTAATATTTAAGCTTTTATTAATAATTGTTAGGTCCCAGTGACTTTTGGTTAAAATCCATTAACCGTAAGTGGTGGTTTATTGGTTAGGTTTATCGGTTTTTCTGCAAATATTTTAAAAACTCTCAAGTTTATGAAAAAACGGAAAAAAAGTACAAAAGTGTTTAAAATTAAATTTGCATCAAATTTTACTTTTAGCAAATTTTTTAAAATTTGTTGTTTATTCTTAGCACCATTATTAGTAAAATTATTCATATCAAGTTGCACATACGCTCTACATAATCAGCTGAAAATAATGACCATTTTATTGTATATCGGTTAAAAGTGACGGATGTCACTATTGGAATTGTTGCTAACATAAATTTTAACAAAATGTAGTTGCATAGACATAGTGCCAATATATTTGGTTGATAATATTTTTGTTAAACGTAACGGATATGTATGAAATTATTAAATAAAAGTCGTATGGTGACCACACCGATAATTTTTTATTGTTGTATTAATTCGGGTATCATATTTGTCACCACAACTAATTTAAATGTATTCCATTCTGACTAAAATTTGCATGAAAAGTTACCTCGATGCAGATATGAAAATAACTACAGTTTCAAACATTTTTTTTATTTAAAGTTGATAACCGTCGAGTTAAAAAGTTTGGAGTTTACAACATGAATAATAGCACCCCTGCTAAGAGATTAGAGATGGGAACATTACTTTATAGTTTTTTAAAGTTTACTCATATTTTTTTGTTTTTAGTTATTATAAAAATTACATTACGTTAGTATAATGCAAACTGAAGCGTCACTCTTTTCATAACCAATATCTTCAACATTTTTTTAGTTTAAAAGGTTACATTATAATATATTTATTAGGTAATTGGAAATGTAATTAAAATCAAATTGACAAACCAAAGCCACACAGTCTGTGCTTCCATAAGCAATTAAAATTTTATTGCTGTTTACAAAAAGTTCAGTAAACGAGGCATGGAACGTGCATTAAAAATAAAAACTTATATCATTTGAGTTCGCGAAAATGAGTATCCAATTTTATAATTCGCATTAGTTGAATGTGCCAATGTTCAATTTCTGACTAAAAATGCGAGTGACAAACACCGGGTGATGATGCCAACTTCCTAAAATTCGCGGGTCAACATAGGTTGCGAGCGTGTTATATTTACATTTAACCAAATCCGTCTCTCAGAAAATATTTCTGTTATCTAACAAAAGTAAATAAACTCAAAAACTTGCTATAAATAGAAAGCCGAGCTGAGAATGCCAGCTATATGCAACATAAACATAAACATCTCCCAGTGAATACAAAAAGGAAACAAGACAAATAAACTTAAAACGTAACTTTTTGTTTTATTTATTACGGAATTAAATAAGCAATAACAACTGAAAGAAAATATAAAGAGAAAATATGAAACTCAATATCGTATCGTACAAAATCAACCTTATAAGTATAAATTTTAATTTTCCCAAATAATAAGTGGCGTCGTGTATGGTTGCAGGTGGCGGATAGGGTAATGCCGCCCACATATGGGTGGTACCGAGGAAATTAAATACTTAGGGCGGACCAAAATTTGCACTGGTGAAAGGCAGCAGTTTTACCAATATTGGTATATAGTGTAGAAAGAAGCGGTGAAAATCTAAAAATCGAAAAGCGCAGCTGAAACAAAGGAAACGGTGTCATACTGCAATATCGCCAGCAGAGAGAAAGAAAGGATTATAAGAAACCAGATCGATTTTATTTTATTAAAACACAATTTTAAAAAGTATATAATATTTGTTAAAACCTTTCCTAGTTCAAACATTAATAGTGACCACAACGCTGTTGTAATACACTTTAAATTGAAGCCATTCAAGAAGACTTAAAAAGATAAATCATCGAAGTAGATAGACATCAAAAATATGAAAAACCTTAACACAAAAGAAAAGATAGGTTCCAAAATAGAAGGAAAATTGAAGATAATAGAGAGATCTGGCCAATCTGAAGTAGTTATAGAAACAACATGGAATAACATCAGTAACAAGATAGCGAACATCCAGGAACAGGATAAAGGATTAAAAAAAAACAACAAGTAACAAATGTGGATGACACAAAAAATCCTAGCTAGTAACCCTAAGAGACTATTCTAGAGGTAAAAGCGAAGCTAAAAATATGAATCAACCCCTATCAGAAGACATCATAATAAATAAAAAGAGTCCAGAAATTACAAAAAAAGTATAAAAAATTCATACACGCCTTAAGAGTACAAAAAAGTAAAAAATCCATGTAGAAATCGTTAAACTAATTTCAAACGAAGAACATTCATGGTTAATAGAATTTATGGCTCTAGCGTGTTTAATATCCTATTGGTTTAAATCAACATTCGTTACAATTTGTCGCAGTGTGACAATCACCGCATAATAAGTCTCATGTCTTATATACTTAAAACATTCCTAAGAATTATACACGCATGAATTTAAAGAAAATATAAAGATCAGATAGACTACACGAAGTTTGGGTTCTCTTCTCTGTTTAATCCTAAGCGTACTAACACAAAGACGTAGAGATATGAACATATACGCGTGCTTTATAGATTACCGAAAATCCTTTGACGATGTCAATCACCAGAAGATGTTCGATATCCAACAGTCATCGACGAAGCAGACTTGCGTATAATAACATAATTTTACTTGTACCAGACAGCAGAAATTAGTATAGAAGAGAAAACCTCAGAAGCCACATTAAGAATGGAATGCGACAAGGTAGCGTGCTACCTCTACTACTCTTCAACCTATATTTAAAGGGTTTATTTAAAGAAGCACTAGATCGGGCTAATGTCGAAATTAAGATAAACAGTGTTACAATCGACAACATTAAATTTCCTACGATACCGTTATACTAGCAAACATCTAACCAGACTTACAACGACGGACGGATCGCATAGTGGAACATATCGAAAGCGCAAATTTCACCTCCAAGGAGGAAACTAATAAACAAGTAGTAGTAAATATCTAGGAATTTCTGTTAATAACCAGTGTTACACAAAGAAAAGAATCTAACAGCCAAGAAGATAATTTTTAGACATAAAAACACTGGTTTCTAGATTAGACCTCAGCCTAGAACGAATGATTCGCATGATTAGATGCTACGTTTTTCCCGTTTGACTATACGGATGTGAAGGCCAGGCGCTTGACCCAAACACAGAAAAAAGATTGGAAGCTTTCGAGGTGTACATATATAGATGAACACTGTGTATTTTATGAATTCATCTTAATCGATTGCACAAACAAGGAAAATTGCTACTTACTATCTAAGCAAGAAAACACAACGTCTTAAACACGTTGAAGAGTTACTGAGACTTGTTATTGAAGAAAAAATACAAGAAAAAGGTTCAATAGTAAGACGCCAAAACTTATGGTTGAAGGACCCAAGCAGATAGCTGCTAAGCGGCAGACATATTTCGCGCTGCAGTTTCCTAAGATAGCCAATTTGATCGCCAACCTTCGAAGGAAGACGGCGCACTAAGAAAGAAGATAAAATATTTTTTTATGAGCAAAGTTATTTTAACACGCAATTAAAATATAAAATAAAATAATACACTATTTTGCAAAAATTGGAATGGCACTAACACATGACTTGTTCAAAATATTATTTTATGTTATTTATATTATAAGAAAATGGTTATTTATTTAAATGGGCACAAAAAATATTGATTTACTGCCACAACTAAAGTTTCATTGCCGAGGCGTAGCTCTGAATCTAAGATGATAAAATTTTATTTTGTTACTTGTGCCAATTCCTAATAACTTTATTACATAAAATGGATAGTTATGAAGAAGTTTTACCTTTACCCGAAATTAGAAAAGCGGCCAAAAATATGTAATTAAATCAATTGCCGACCAAATCAAGAAAGAATAACGAAGGAACCTATATATGGTTTATGAATTTTCGAAAGGAAAAATCTATTGCCTTATTTTCAGAAAATGTGTAACCTAGATTGAAAATATGTATCTGCAATTTATTTCGTTAAAATGTATAATCACTATGACAGTGTCATGCGAAACTTTTGAATCATCTTCTTCTTCTTCTTGGTGCCGTATCCGCTAGCGAATGTTGGCGATCCATCTGGCTATAATGGTTTTATTAACGGCGGCACGGAACAATTCCACGGAAGTCTTCCCGTACCACTG
>JARJDX010060788.1:0-17624 GCA_030264735.1 Gymnusa sp. GC000175 | reverse complement strand
CCATCCTGTATAAGTCGTTCTTTGATTTTCGTGTTAGCTTTTTAACCTTTTTCGGCTTTCTTTCTTTCTAATTCCGCCATTACTCGCTAAAAGACTTTGCCCCGTAATTTTAGTATCTTCGGCCCATCCTGTATAAGTCGTTCTTTGATTTTCGTGTTAGCTTTTTAACCTTTTTCGGCTTTCTTTCTAATTCCGCCAGTACGGGGTTATAGTCAGAGTTCACGTCTGTTTTTGGGATTTTTTTTACCGACTTGATGGCATAGCTTGTCTAAAAGGTATATAGTCGATTTGGTTTCTCACGGACCGCATTCTTTGTGCGCGGGTAATCGACACGTGTATAGTATAGTCGTTTGTCCCTTTCGTTATTTTTCTATGCATCCATCTACTACTTCTTCTTCTACTTTTTTCCAACTATAACAGTAACGTGTTTCTTCGTTGGCTTAATGACAAATTTTAATTGCTTATAAAAGGTTATCATTTCGCTTTTGCATAAACTTAAATTACGTTAAGGTTTCCGATTCTGGGGTATTAAATTGACAAATAATAATTCTCTTAGCAAATGGGGTAAAATTGAGCACTGATATACTAGTTTCTTTATCTGCCATTATTGCCACTCCATATCTAGTATTTGAGTCATTATTTCCGTTCATCATACCGTTGTTTGTAGGACATTTCCCAGAACCTTTCCATTTGACATCGCTTATTACAAGAATATTTACTTTTAATCTACGCATTTCCTTACCTATGTTTTTCAATTTGCCTACTTGGTTTAAGGTGCGAGCAGTTCATGTCGCAATACTTATCTTACTTGAGGCATTAGGTATTCTTATTTTTTTAATCGGTGTTCGGGGGTTCTTGCATTCCTTAACCAGTAAAGTTTTAGTTGTATCGTTTTCTGTCATCGTGAGTTTTACTAGGGATAACCAAGCCATCCTTAATGCAGTGCTGTTGCCTTCTGCATCCATATGCCCTTTTAACAGTTTTGGATATTTGATTTTCCCAGTACCACCTACCTGAAAGGCCTTCCCCTATCCGCCATCTCGGGAGGCGCCAGCTAAAGGATTTAATTCAGTTATTAATAATAACATATTTTTTATTAATCACAAGCAAGATATATTATTACAATTATTATTCACTTTATGATGATGAATTACTTCAGCAAAATTATTTAATAAAATGTTTAAGTTTACGTCTAGGAAACGAGATGGCAAGTGAGTCGAACATAATTTTCACGACATAAAAATTAATTTAGTAAGTAAATAAGCAAGTCAAGAATGAATAAATTTTGTCTTTCCTATCCTCAGGTATAGTTTTTTTATGATGAACATAAATGCAAATGCAATCTCTTTCAGTGAAAGAAATGGGAGCACAATAAAATTTCTCTTTGTACGCTAAAAAACGTGCAATCACGATTTAACGAACTTGACGTTGAATAGATATTACCTAAAGATAATAGGTCTTAGACACTATGTGATTATCTTTGAAATATAGTTTAGTCCTAGAAGGGTACTAAAGCAACAGCTATAAGTGGTTATTACTGAATTTACAAGCACATCGAAATATATACTCTATCAAAATCACAGCAACCAATTATTATGGGAAGCCTTATTATATTAAATTTAAAATAAACTGCCTGCTTCTCGTTTTTGCAATGAAAGTTTAATTTAAAAAACGAACATTATCATTTTACTGTTAACTATAAAATTCAATATAAAATATTTAAAGTGAAAATATCAAAATAGAAAATTTGATCCGTTTTATTAAAAGTTTGGATTAATTGGGTATTTTTAATTAATTCTAAAAGCATTTATATATTTTATTCCTTTTACCATGAAAGCATTAAAATCTAAAAAACATATTCAAAACAAAATAGTTAAATTCAAATAGTAGCAACGTTGCGCCGTCAAGACTTTCAATGAATTTTCCTTTTACGGTAGTTGTATTAGTTATCCTGCAAGCACTATTCTGCTCTCTTAAATTACTGATTAGCATGTACGCAATCAACTTGTTAAACTTAAAAAAAACGTAAATAAAATAAAGTATATGAAAAAATGTAATAAAATCAGTACTTTTGTGTTACAAATTTTGAAATAAACGCTCCTGTTAATTTGGTATTTAATTTGATGTTCATATTACATGATCTTTTTATAGCACCGTATTTATCAGATATTTCCACACATGGTAATTTAAATTTGTATGTGTAATTGACAGATTTTTATTACATTTTTAATGCGTGTGATGAAACCGGTTGGTGATAAATAAAAATTGATTAATCTATAAAATATTGGGTATCTCTATGCTATTTCCTGAAGGAAAGAAAAAGAATTATTTTAAAATAAGATGGATTGGATGGATTACATTACATATTCTTCCCATTCTATTGAAGTGTGGGTTAGATGTTTAATTCATTCCTACTGTATACTTGATGTACTGAATGTATTAACTAAGGGAATGCTTCGCAAAAAATCGTGTGCTTATCAACTTTGTTTTAGTTCGAGCTATTTTTATCTAACTTCAAGTCATTCAGCTACAATGAAATGAATTCTTTATTATTACAAAAAACGAGATATTTGGATTGTTTTATTTTACTATAACTCTTGTCTTGAGAAATACGTTGCTGAGACTGAAACTATTAAGTCTTGAAATCATCTGAAATATGAACGAACAAAAAATACCTGCTAAACTCAAATAAATTATTTCTTTTATAAATTACTTCTAATTAATAAAAACAAAGTGAAAAGTTAATTTAAAAGCAATAACTAACCAATAATTTGTTTTTTATTTAATCAAACAAGACACCAAAAGTTTTTGTTGAATTATTTGAAAAATAAAAACACTAAAGAAAATTACCTTTGGAGGGTTAACTTCTAAACATATATTATTAAACCAAACTGGCATTATTTTAGTCTGCTCTCCTCTTTAGAAGTTTGTCTGTAAATCTCCAGATTATAAATTTTCAGCAAGTTACAATTACAATAAAACTGTCCAAGTAGTTTTAATAACAACAGTTATTCTCTATTACTTTTTGTGCAATAAAACATTTAAAATATATTATTTTATTAACAAAACATACATACATAATCCTTTTTCTGTCTACCATTAAGTTGTAGGGCTTTCCATACTACATAATTCTTTTAATTTTTACGGTCGCGTGTCATTCAACGTAAGCCTGAGTCTTCCTCTTCTTCTTTCTTTAACATTTCCAGCTTTCCAGATTTGCTTGACTTCTATGTTGTTGTCCAAACCACCCTATTTTTTTCCAAAGAAAGATGTCCAAAATTGGTGAGGTACCCACTTGCTCTGCTGCCTCTTCTGGTTACACTAATTGCTGCCCGGAAATACTTCTTTTAACTTGCTTGAATTTTACTTTTTAGCCTTTCGTCCAAAATCTATGCTTCGCATCAGTATGTTAGGACTGATAATTAGTTTAGTTTGTTTGCGTTGGTTAGTCTCTTGTTTATTTCCATTTACAGGTTTCCAGGGTGTCCAATGTCACTCCAAAATATTTGAAGTTTGCAGTTAGTTTAGGTTTTTGCCCATACATTCATTTGAGGGTTACTATCTCTTGCAATTTTTATTATTCCTGTCTTCTTTACATTTATCTTCATTTTGATACTTTGTTAAGTCTTTAAGCTAAATATTAAAATTTTTCTTCTTTTACGTGTACCCAGACCGTTTAACGATCATTGGCGAGCATGTTAATAAACATGTTGGGGATGATTATTTTGTCTACAGCTGCGCGAAAGAGCTGCACTATTGTTTTTTCAAACCATTGCCTAAGATTTTCAGCCAAGAGGTATAAACCTTACCCTTCACGATGAGGTGTAATATACCATATTACACATATATTTATTAACTTGGTTACTTCTTCAGGTTCTTTATTAATTCGTCTTAGTACCTCATCGTTTGTCACTCTACCTGCCCAGCTGTTTCTCAACAAACGTCTATACACCTACATTTCAAATGCATTTATGCGTGTCCAGGCCTCCTTGGCATACAATAGAACTAGGAAAACATAGCACCTTACCATAAACGAAGTCTCATCCCAAGGTGGTGAATAAAAAATATCTTCCTTATGCGTATAAATATGGCTCTAGCTTTTTCTATTAGGATTTTAATTTTGGAGTACGGGTCCCAGTTTTCATGAATATTACAGTCAAGATAAACAGCTTTTGACATACATAAAGTATCGTCCATATACCTAGGGTTTTCCCATTTATGGTTACTTCTCTTTGTACGTTGTTAATTGCTTTTTCAAATATTTTCTGAGATAATAAAATAAATAATAGTGGTGAGAGTATGCATACTTGACGAACACCTCGTTTTATTTCTACCTCATCTGTTAATTCTTGTTTTACCCGAAGTGCCTGTCCCTTTGGGGCCTGTATAGGTTTGTTATTATTCGTATGTCTTTATCGTCTATTCCAGTTGTTTTTAAAATTCCGTGCCTAACTTTGTCAAATGCCTTTTCAAAGTAAGTATATTAGGCATTCATATACATCGCAGAATACATCTTTGGAATAAGAATTGCACTCCAAAGAGAGCTTCCCGTGTATCTAGCCCATTTCTGAATTCAAATTGATTTTCACTAATTTTTTTTGTCCACTTTATTCTTCCATGGATTACTTTTTAAAATATTTTTAACACGTGGCTTATCAAGCTGATTGTGCATCTCTTGGCCTTGCTGTGTTCAGGAATAGTAGTGAAGGTTGATTTTAGCCACTCTGGTAGTATACTCCTATACTTTATATTATAATAAATATTTTTTGGAGTTTTCTTTCGTTGTTTCCCAGAATGACTAAATCGTCCGCATAAATAAGCTTTGATTTACATACATGCATCTAATTTCTGAGTCCCTCCACTACTCCCTTGTCACTTTCTCTACAGCTCTTAGCAATTTCGTCCATTAGCATTATGGAGGAGGGGACTTAACGCACCTCATTGTCTTTCTCCCAAATTCTTTATAGCATATGTTATTAATTCTAATAAAGTTTTTTTTTGTGCAGTGATATATGCTTTTAATTAAAGGTGGCAATTTCTGGCGCACTTTCCTCTTCTTCAATATTACCCTAATATTTTGTTTGGAGGCTAAATTAAAGGCTTTTTTTAGGTCTACAATGCAGACTACCACATTTATTTTGGTTTTAATGACTTTTTCGATTATTTGGGCATGGCTAAAGATATTGTCAATAGTGCCTTTATTTGGTCCAAATCCGCTTTGGTTTCCTTCAAAGGTTGGTATATGTAGTTCCCGCGTTTCTTTTTTCATACAACGCTCAGAATGGATATGGTTCTATATTTTGCACATTTAATCATATCACCTTTTTGTGGATGGGTAGGAAATTATTGCCAAGGTCCAGTCTTTTGGCACCCTACTTATATGCCATGGCATATTGATAATTCTCTAATCTCTAATTTAATATTGTCGGTTACTTTGCGTTTTTTAGTCTTCTATACATTAACATCTAATTGAAAAACAAAATATCAACCTTTAAAAGTTTTTAGTCGCAGTAAATCTAAAGAAAGTCTTCCTAAAGAGGAAGCACCGTCTTTTTTCTTTAACGAAGGTGATAATTATTTAACATTTTATTCTTTATATTTTCAAGCTACATGTACAGCACTTATGTCCAGAATTTCAGACCCTTGAAAATAGCATCAATGACTGAATAAAAGTAGACCATTATAATTTCTAAGATATTAAAAGTGGACTTAGGTATGGTAAGACTATGATTAGTTGCATAACTTATCGTGACTTACTAAAACTGAGTTACGAATAAAACAGAACAGTAGCTGGACTAAAGAAGAATGCACGCTGATAGTCACAAAAAAGCATTAAAAATGAAGGTAAGGCCACATTCAGGTTTTGCAATAAAGATGTAGAAATGTCTTCTTATATAATCTTAGAATGTAAAAATACTAAACTACAAAAGTCAAAGACTAAACATATCTATTAAGAATTTAAAATCAACTGAGAAAGGACTTATAAATATATAACTCAGAAGAATCAAATCTAAGCACATGAACAACCTAGGATAGCAACACTCAATAACCTGATAAAGTGCAGTAAAATGCCTAAAACCAACCCATGTACAATAATAAAAAATCTTTAATGCTTTAAGCCATTTCCAAAATTGCAGTTTTTATTTTACAAGGTAAATGTTACAAGTCAAACAACGACTAACCAACATTTTTGTTCAAATTCTCTTTAAAATAAGGTATTAGCTAAGATGTCCCATTGGTACCACTTAGTTCGTCTTACAATTTGATACATAATTATTGTGTTTGCATAAGCGTCACCACTCTATACTATATCAATCACTATATATTTACAAAAATCAAAGGGTTTTGTCCTCTTCGGTCATTTTTTTAAGTTGGTGTTATCAACTAAGTGAAACACCTCCTTGTTGATGTGGGTGTGAAGTCTGTCCTCGTGATTTCTTGCAACATTTTTTATCTCTTCCCTGGCAGTTAGAATTTTAAGGTCCCTACGCAGGTTGTTCCGAAAATACTATGACTCATTGACGATACCTTAAAAAAAAGTATTTTATTTTGGTTGTGTTTCTTTTAGTTGCTCATCCCCAGAACATGATACTATAGGTCCAGGCTGATTTTTAAATTTAAATACACGTAACAGTTTCCACCTTCTGTCGATCAGCCAGTATATTTCCTTATATTTTAGGTCAAATTCTTTTCTTTTTTCTTAACATGTTTAAAACGTCTAATTCGTGCATCTAGGATCTTTTCCAGATATTTTGCTGTAATACAGATTGGGACAATTTTTTATGTAGACAAAATTAAGACAATTTACTTCCATCAATTTTAATTTTTCAATTCTTGGTCGAGTCGCATATGTTGTTGCAGGCTTTGTTTACTAGCTGTTTCTTTAATGTCTTTTCCAATTGCCAGGACGGCTGTGTCATAAGCAAAAATTTCAATTATGTTTTTCTGTGTCTGCACCAGTGTGCAGTAGGTACACACTGCTTTTATTTCTCCACTAGAGTACTCTTCCTTATGTCTGTCAAAATATGTAGAACACATATTGCTTCAGCAAGTTGTTCGATAGTTTTTTTTGATGATCCCTCGTGTCAGACCTTATCGAACGCCTAGGCCTAGATTATATCTTAGAAAAATGACCGAACAGTTTTTTTCTTTTCAAACACGTTTACAAAGATATTTGTTAGTCGGTGAACTATCAGACGTTAAGTAATTGTTTAAAAAGACGAATTGGTGGTTAGGGATTATTTTTTTTTCAAAGATTTGCCTAAGCCGCTTCAAGAGCAACTTCTCAAATATCTTTAATATGACTGTAGGTAGTGGTAGGAAAATTGGTCTATATGATAATATTCCGTTTAAGTTTTTTTTCTGGTTTAGGGATCATAAATACTTGAGTCATTTTCCAAGCAAGCGTCTGGTACTTTTCTAACGCAAATTGTTGCATTTATTAGTGTTGTAATTCTTACCACTGCTTTCTTTGGTAGTTTCTTAAGAATATTACACAATTATAAGATCGTGGCCTGGGGCTCTTCTCGCGCTGATGTTTTTAATTTAATTCAGAACTTACCAGCTCAATGTAAGCGCTCTCACTTTCGGTTTAAAAGTTTGTACTAGGTGTAAGACAAACACTTTTGCGTTTTGTTGGTCTGTTTATGTATTAGTTGTATTTTTTCATTTCCTCATTTAATATATTGTTTTAAATATTATTTTTTTAATAAATTTCTTTGTTGATTACTAATGTTCCAGCTTAAATCTGTTTATATTATTTGCTTAAATTTTTTAAAGTATGTCTTCAGCCAAAAATATCTAAAGTGACCATAACCAAAATATAATAAATTTGCAAAGGGAAATGAAATAACATATTTGCAGAGATGGAATATAAAATTAAAACTGAAATTGCTAATTTAATTAAAAATAAAATATAAATGAGCAAAAAAACATTTTAAAACGAAGATAATACCAATAAGTAAAATAATGGGTTAATAATAGAAAAATATGTTAATAGCAATGCCATTTTCCAATGAGCAACTTTTGTAATAATATTTGTAAACAAGTAAACACGTTGTTTAGTCATGTGTTTAACATCAATTATTTAATTCAGTAATTAAATATTTTAAAAATTGCATTTCATTAGGGTTTAATTTCCAACCTCAAGGTTCTACAAAATAGGATTCATGTCAATAATGTAAATTTCCAATGAGTACATACTCATAAGGATAGTAAACAATTAAAGTTTGTAAACAAACACTTTGACTTATTTTCTCATTATTAATTAGTCTTGTGTTGATATTCCTGATCTTCACCATCACCTTTAATGCAAGAATATTCTTAGATTTCAGTATATTTTATTACCAAAAGTTTATTTTTAAATTTAAATTATAACGAAAATGTTTGCGCTATTTAATATAATATGTGTGCAAGAAAAACGACATGTAAGATTATCATAGAACGGGGGCAAGGACTCTCGCATTAAATTACGTAAAAAAACAGATATAAGTATGAATTATACTTACTTCATTGTTTTTTTATTTACAAAATATGTCGCTTCTTAGTCCATCTCTTATTCTTATTTACGGGTTGTAATTCAAATTGGTATAACCATTAGCCTCTTCACCCTCAAAATATATATATATCTCATGACACATTTAATACTTCCTCCATGAAATTGTTTTAATATCTATCATAAAACTTTACAACTAGGTGGCCCCTTTGTCAATATCTGGGAAGGTGTACTTTGATGAGATATATGTACCCACTACCTAATTATGTCCAGAATAATAATGATTCAAAATCCTGATGATCTCTTTGATCAATCAGTTCAAAACTTTTATAGAGAATCAAGGACTAATCCAACCTAACAATTTGGCTTCCACAATAAGTATCTAGACAGAATCAACAATGTAATAGTAAAATCTGAGCTATGATATTTCACTATGTAGAGCAGGCATGTGACAAAGAATAGAAAAAAGATTTAATCAACAAGCTTGGACATGCATCACAGTCGGTATTTTTATTAGTAGAAGTTCGGTTCCTTTTTTTTAATATCTGTTTTGTCGGATAAAACACTTCGTTTTCCTTTAATTTTTCCTTGACCTTTTGGTTGGAGTAACCCATATTTTGGCTTTCTGGAGATGTGGCTTAGATACTATAGCTCTTGCTTTTTTATAGTAAAGCGAATTTCGGGATCCTTAATTATCCTCCAAACTATTTCGACGATCGTGACTTTATCACCACATGGTATGCACAGCAAAAGCCTTTACCATTTTGGTTGTTAGGTTTAATGTCAAGCTTTCCATTCCAGAAAAGAGTATCCAAAAAACGAAACAGTTGATCTTTCTTAATCTTTCGCTCAGGGTTTAGCACTGAAAATGTAAACATTTTTTTATTTTGATAAATGCTGCTCTCGCTTGTTCTCGCTAGAATTCCATGACGCTATATCCATTCATTATTTATCCAAGTTTCAATGAGTTTATATTTAAAGACTTATCATTCGCCGTTTATATTTTGTTGGATTTCTTGTCTAGTTTTTGAAATCGCCAGAAAATTTTATTTTCTTTAGGTTTATTTAGAGACCGTATTCTTTACTCTTCGTCTCTATGCTGTTTATCATGCGTGTAAGAATAGACATGCTATCTTATAGCAGGACCGTATCGTTTGCATGTTACGATTCCTGCAGGGTTCTCTGATAGTGTTTCCCTGAATATGGCTTCAGAATAGATGTTAAATAGCAAGAGGACACACTCTGACACTCTTTTGTATATTAATCATCTAATGGTTTGCTTTCGATTTTGATTTTCGCTGTCTGGCCCCAATAAAGGTTTGGCACAATTCTGATATCCCGATGGTCAATATCTTTAGCTGTTAATATTATCTTGAGCTTTTCATGTTTTACATTTTTGAAAGCTTCTTAGCATGGCGGCAGCGTTGAACCAGTACCCCAAATGAATGTAGTGTTTCCCTTGTTCCAAAATAGTTGTGAAATATAAATTACGTTTCTGGTATTTTCGCCTCACATTTTCTATAGATTATGGCCCATTAAACCGGTTTTGTATATTGCATTCATAGGATTTGTAAGGATGTTGATCTTGTCATCATCGAATAATTTAGGCATTTCGTTAAAAATTTCATATGTATCTGCCTGTTTTTGTAATTTTTATGGCATGTTTCACTTCGCTGTATAGTATTTTAGAGCCATTCTCTAGGAGGTGGTCCAAATTGTAGCTATCGATTCTGTTATCGTTAAATAGTTCAATGACGTATTCTCTCCAGGGTTATAGTTTGCCCTTCAAATTTAAGGATATGTTTTTACTTAATTCTTTTAGTCATTCTTTGTTTGTTATTAGGGCCTATCATTTTACGGATTTTCTTGATTACATTAAAGCTGTCATGCCTTTCCTATGGATTCTTGATTTCATTACACTGTTCAATTAACTTATGTTTTTTAGCTTGACGTATTTTCCATTTTTATAACCTTTTGAATGTCCTGATAATCCGTTTCTTTTCAGTTTTCTATCAGTGTAAGGACCTCTGTTGTCATCCATTTTTTTTCTGTACGTGGCCTTTGGTTCCACAACTTCGCTTTAGGTGGTATGAAAAACATTTTTCTTCCAAAACGTCGATTACTTTCATGTACTAATGTTTTTTTTAATGTTGATGTTCAGCCTGCCAAGTCCTTCAATTATACCAGTTGTTGCTTCCAGTAGTAGTTAAGGGTCTTGCAGTTTTAATATGTCTATGTTTTTGTTTGTGAGTCATATTGGTTTTTTGCCTTTAGTCCTACATTCAGCCTAATTGTGATCAGAAATTACGTAGGCGCCCGGGTAAGTTTTGACAGATATTTTTAAATTGTTTGCGTACTACATAGTATGCAATCTATCTGGTTGTGGACTAAGTTATCTTCGTTATCTGGAAGAGATGGTTATATGTCTTCAAAGATGAAGTGTAAAGTGTGTGTTTGTCATTATTAGATCTTTTTCAACGCAAAATTGCACTAGCCGCTACGCTCATTTCCTTTGACTAGTTCATATTTGCCTACCCATTTTTTCGATTCGCCATGGCCAATTTTGGCGTAAAATCGCCCATGATGTCTCTGGCTTTAAGAAGTGTTAGGATCTCGTCGAGTTGACTATAAAATACTTCGTATTGACTGTGGTCGGTGCATAGGCTTGTATTAAAGTCATTTTTTCTGTAATGGTTTACAGTTGTAGTAGGATTAATATTTCTGATTAGTATAAAAAATTTTCAAGTGATTTGTTTATTTCTTTGCTAAGTATTAATCCTACTTCGTGTCGATGTTGGTTATCGTTTCCACCTGCATAATACATTATGCTGTTTTCAGCGGCGCATTTACCATTTACTGTACTTCATTTACGCCCAAAATATCTATTTGCAATATCTGCATCTCTGCTGTGACATTTTACATTTCAGTTTTTCAGCTACCTCTACAGCGTATCTCTGTCCACCCCTATTCTGGTTTTATTTTATAAAACGTGTATAAACCCTTTCTAGAATTAGTTAATTAAAAAATATTTTTAGTAAATTAAAAAAAGAAAGTTAAAGAAAAGGGAAGTGAAGATTAAGTGTTTTTTTGTGGTTTAAATATAGAAGTTGAAATATTAAAATAATTTTGTAGAGGGTAAAATGAAATTGCACATAATAATATAAATAGCAGCATTTATTATGTTTTAGGAACATTTAGTATAAGTGAATTTAAGGTTTTTATAGGTAAAAATAGAAAAAGTCATTTTGTAGCGACTTTTTTTAATTAACTTAAAGAGAGCTGTTAAAACAAACAGCACAATAAAAGTGCAACAAAAAAGAGGTAGCAATAAGTGCGAGGAAGGACATTACTAACAATTCACATCCCAGCTGCAAAAGTAGGATATTGCTTGCGGTGGGACATCATTTATAAACGTCGTCTACTCAACATTTACATTTCACCAATTTGAAAAAGATGCCAGTATTTTTCATTATCTGCTATTCTTTTTACTTCCGTTTTTTTTTCATATAAGAAAACCACAATCTACTCTGTCTATCCAAACATTACACATATATTGCATCTCAAATAATGAAAAACTTTTTTTTATCCTTTGATCTAATATTTAATATTAAAACAAAAGTACTCGGAGGACACTTTGATTGCACATAAATTATTTTTAAATGTACGCTTTTATTCTAAGATTACAGGAATCAAAGTTTTTCTTTTGTGTTGATATCTGAGTGGCAAAAAATACAAAAGTTATTTTATATAGCATCACCCTCAAAGGCGTTTTTAGAATAATGCAGCGCCTTTTCAATTTTTGTTTTGCATTACTAATACAATTTTTAAGTCGACGAGTTAAGTGCATGTGTTTTATCAAACTTTATTCTCGGTTTCAAAATAATTCATTTTAATTTCTTTTTGTTACACAAATTTTTTTAAAGCAAAGTTCCTGATTTCAAGTTTTTGAAGAAATAATCATTAAAGTAATTATATCATCAATTCAATTAAACTCATATTAATTATTTAGATGACAAATATCTTCTCAATTACCACATTCGGCAAACATATAATTGATTAATTAGAACAAAATTGGAAATTGCAAACCTAATCTTAGTTTCTCCACCCAATTTTCATTGAAAATTAAAATATTACTTTTAATTCATAACTTTTTGGTGTCTGAGCTAAATATTTTTTTTGTATATGTAAAATATTAAATAAATATTTTACTTTAAAAAACTTTGCTAGTGATAAGTTTATTTAAAAACATGTTTTGTTCGAATAACGTGTTATTCTGAGCTTATTATTGCTAAAAATATAAACTCATACAATTGTTTACAACCCCTCGCAGTCTCGCACATGGTATTAAAATTAAATTACACGCAAATAAAAACAAACAATTTCCGTTTTTTTTTCTCATGCCTGATCTCAGCTAAAGTTATGAAATCAACAAGTTTTTATTGGGATATTGGGAAAAACCACAATGACTTCCTTAAAAAAACTGATAATAAACCAACTTAAAAAAAAGTTAAAGCTAATATGCGCAATAAAAGCTATTTTAGTCGAAAATGTGCATAACCTACCCACTTAAATCATTTCCTTGCTCAACAAAATGCACCCATTCGCGAACTCTATCAATACCTAGCTCCTAATATTACTATATAACTTTTTCAATTCTTTTTATGCAGCGATAAGGAAGTTTGATGTCCCCCTTTTTTGGTTTTTTTTATTATGTAGACATTATTTTTGACAACAAACTCTAACTCCAAAAATATGCAATGTTAAAGCTAGAGCTACACATTTCAATAGAATATAACCTGAGTACACACTCAAAGAGCGCACAAAATAGGAATCATCACAAATGAAGATGCCTTCAGGCTTTACACTTCTAATGCCTTTTAAATAATCATTAAAGCACTAAACCACAGAAGGGCTTAACATGATAATTTATAATAATAATAATAATATATCTTCTTATTCCGTGTGGGTACATAGGACTTTAACAAATTTTCTCCATCGAGTTCAATTTTGAGCCAGTATTTTTATTCGGGACCATGTTTTTTTCTGCAGCCTTAGCTTCGTTCTTAATGCACCGGCGTCGCGTTTGTTTTGAGCGGCCAACCTTTCGAGTTCCTTGCCTATTGAGGGCTGTAAAAGCTCGCTTTACCTTTAGGATATTGTTGTATACATCCGCCCTGGAACCTCCATCCTCTGTCAGAATGCAGCTAACATAACAGAATTCTTTGGCGTCTTTGATTTTCTCTTCTGTGATCTTTAAACTTCTCTTACTTCGTGTGTGCATGAGCATTGATTTTGTTTGGGCACAATTAATGGTTAGACCGACTGCAGAGGGTTCGCTTTTTAAAAGTGTCATATTGGTCAACATATCAGTGAAGATCCCCGATAATCAAAGTTAGCTTCTATATAATTCCTTTCCTGTATTTGTTGACTGTACTCATAACATAGTCGAGAAGTACTTTAAATAGTAATGGGGATAGCGTACACCCTTGTTTCACACCACAGTTGATAGGAAATTAGGAGCTTGTTTGTCCTTTATGCATTACGCAGCATGTAGAGTTTTCATAGTTTTTCCAGTGTATCGATAAGTTAAATACTTGCCAGATTGTTGGTTGCTCTACCGTCTACCCTGTCAAAGGCTTGTTTAAAGTCTACAAACATAACATATAGCCGCGAGCCAAAATATGCTTACTATTCTATTATTATTATTATTATCATGGTGTTTGTCTGGAGTGAAACAAACCAGATTGCTTTGTTCTTATAGTTGGTTGTGAAACCTTACTTAATCTTAATTTTATAATCTTTTTCAGTACTTTGTTGCTGACGTTTAATAATATGATGCCTCCCCAATTATTGCATCGACCGAGTTTACTTTTGTTTTTGTAATAAGACCTTGCCTCCACACTCTGTTTATAGTTATAGTAGCCCATATCTTTTCTATCAGTAGGAGTAGGTATGTTGCGGTAAGAATGTCGTCTTATCTAAATGCTTTTCCATCTTAAAGCCTTAATTTAATTGCCGTTTGTAATTCATTTACGATGGGTGCTTTAGTTGCTATCTTCAGAGAAGTCATATTTGGTGTCACTGGTAGTTTGGATTTATGGATGAATTGTTGTTCAGTGTCTCTTCAAAGAGCTTTTTCCATCTTACTAACTGTATGAGGGTTGGCGGTTAATTCTTTTGTTGTGTGATTGAGGGTCGCCGAGGTATTTAATGTATTCGCGGGCTCTGCAATCGTTGCTAGATTTTCTGGCTATGCTCTTTAGTCCCTTCGCGCGCTCCTTTTTACATCTTTATTCTTTGCTTTGTATTGTTTTTGGTTATGTGTTTTGTCCGTTCTTGTTCTAACTTGGTTTGCCGAGGTTTTTACTTATTTTTTTTTTTCATTTCTATGCGCGGTTATGCGGTGTCTTATATTCATTCTTTTCTTTGGGTTTTATTTATACCACCGATGCTTTGTTCTGCTTTGGGAAATACTTTAGTTATATTTTTTTATTTCGTATCTGTGTTTGCCGAGGTAGAAAGTTTTGCAAGGTCGATAGTGAGGTATTTTTTTTATAGTCTACAAGTATCCCTGGTAATTTAGGCTTGCACACGAAAGGGGGACAGATATCTGCGCCTAATAGACAACTTTAAGCTTTTTAAATGAACAACCTTAGATGGCAATACGCAATAAGTCAACGAAAAAAATTGTTAGGGATGCAAAAGACCTAAACCAGTGCTTTTATTCCGTTTAAAATATTCCCTGATTCCACAACTAGATCTTTAGTTTCGCTTCAAAAGCAGAGATATTTTGTTTGTTTGATATTTATAGTGAGCCTTTGCTACCGCTAAAACAAGTAGTTACCTTGTAACATATTTTAATTTTTATTTAGAAGTTTTTGTATAGACCTTAATGTGAGTTTTCTGCAGCGCATGGCACAGTAAATCTGTTGGTACATTATCGTAGACTTCTTAATTGACGCTGATTTGTTTTTTCATAATTTGGTTAAGGCAGAATATATTATCCATGCATGATCTGCTAGCATGAAATCTGGCTTGATAAATTCTTCCATAGAGCCTTGTAAATATACTGGTCACAAATATTTCTCTGTAATTATCCCAGATTTTTCTTTTTCTTTTTTAAAAAATTCTGTAGGAACTAAGCCTTCGTTGATACATTTGGTTATTAGTTTGGCAATTATTCCGTATCGTGTATCGTTTATCGTTCTTTAAAAATTTATATTTTCGTACATCGTCTACCACCAATCTAAATCCCAAATTTTTTAAAATTTTTATTACTTTTTAAAATAAAGTTTTTTAGTCTGAAGTTCTGGTTCTATTCCCTATGATCACCAGTATAAAGTTTTCCTACGGGGTTGCCTTATCCGGAAGGTTTCTTTTGCTGATTCATCTAAATAATTGATTATTTAAGTATATATATATCGTTAGACTTTCTATATTTCTTTTTTTCCCCATTGAACCTTTCTTGGTATAAATATCTTGTATTGTCATTCTGCAAGCTTCTGATCCCGAACTCCTGTTCTTCATCTTAGTAAGAGCTATTGGATCTATCTGCAGTTTCTTGATTTCAGATAGGATATCCAGCATTTTTATTATGCTACCTTGGGAATTTCAAGTGGCTATATTCCGTGTTCGTAGCTTTTGTTGTTTTCCACTCATATTTCGAGGCGTGGTAATAGAGTTTTTAACATTTTTATTTATTTCATAAGAATGGTAGTCTAATGACTAAACCCCCAGGACGAGGTGATTTTTCGTCCAATTAGACGTACCTGCAGCTTTGTAATACCCTGATATAAGAACTTTACAGGATGCTGTTATCAATGCCAAACAAACCCTGTTTTTTTAATGAGCTTGTTACCGTTCCCTCTTATCATTTTTCAACTTGGCTTAAGAATGGCTTTATCGGGTTTATACCCATATTTTCAAAACAATGTCTCGTCATTTCCTTGATTAAAATGTAGCCTTTAGCTCTAAACTAATTTATATAGCATAAAGAGCCATAAAATTAAGATATACCAATAATGCATTGCACAATCTATTTAACAAACTCTATACCAAGCCACTTATCTCAGACATTACAGAGAAATTTTTTTGCTGACGCACTTGCCAAGCAAGGTTCCACAATGGCATCCATTGGGAGTCACCGACTCTTTTGTGTGGGCTGTCAAAAGTACAAGAGGGCGGTGGTCCAATAATGGGAAAATATGTGCTCAATAGGACACTGTAAAACTGCACCAGATCAAAGGTTGGCCAAAGTGCTTATTGGCCTTCTAGCAAGAAGGGCAAAACAGCACCTACCACTCTTAAAACATAAGATAAATTACTAGTATCTTAACAAGACACTGTCTAGTAAAGTGTTATCTTTGCAAACTTTGTGGAATAGCTAGGCGACAGGACCATAAACATTTTCTGTGAGTGTGCAGTAACTTAGGTCAGGTTACTCTCTTCTCGCAGTTTGTTAAACTTTGCTAAAGGGGTGGATTTTCTAGGATAATATTACCAATAGGGCAATAGTACAAAAGATCTCTTTAGGCCGCAGTGCTGAAAGGCTGTCTAAAACATGTCGACCCCATCTAATCTAAACGACATGAACTTTTCATACACAATTTTAAATTCAAAGACAACAACAACAAAATGGACGATCTACCAAAAATATTCTTCAAGGAGAATAATATAATTTAAATAATTAAAAAGTTCATTATATTTTAAACGCCAAATTTTTTTCCTTACCATTCAACAATTTATTCATGACTAGTAAACAGTCTTCTTCTTTGAGTACCGTGTCCGTTACCGAACGTTGGCTACCATTTTGGCTATTATAATTTTATTGGCTGCCGCGCGAAATAGGGATGTACTGGACTCATGGAACCAATCTCGGAGGTTCTTTAGCCAGGATGTTCTTCTTCGGCCTGACCCTCTTCTTCCTGCTATTTTGCCTTGTATTATAAGGTGAAGAATTCCGTATCTTTCTGGATGTCGCATCACATGAGCAAAATATTCCAGTTTACGTATCTTGATTGTCTTCGTTATTTCCGTTTCTTTGCCCATGCGTAGCAGGACGTCTTCATTTCGGACCCTGTCGACCCAGCTAATGCGGAGTATTCTCCGGTACACCCACATTTCGAAGGCT
>JARJDX010060744.1:0-10807 GCA_030264735.1 Gymnusa sp. GC000175 | reverse complement strand
CCTCCATATTTTATTTAACAACTTATGCATCATTGTGATTATTGTGTCTCCTCCCGCCTTTAGTGCTTCCGGTGGTATCCCATCTATACCTGCAGCAATGACTTTATGGTTTCTGTGATTTCTTCTCTAGTTATTTCGGCTTCGTTTATATTCAGTTTTTTGTTAGCTAGAATTTCGTCATCCTCCATATTTTGCGTACTTTCGTTTTTATGTATATCATAAAAAAATTCTACCCATCAACCTTTTTCCTCTTCTTTTGTTAAGATTTTTTCCCCATGTTTGGCTCTAATATGCTTCATAATACTTCTCTTTTTCTTTCCGGTAAACGCCTTGGTTACTTCATATAGCATTTTGGTGTCATTTTTAGTTGCTGCTTCTTCTGCTTGAATTAGAAGCATCTGTGTGCGTCTATCATACCTTGCAATTCTTTTTACTGCTTTATTTTTTTCTTTGTATTCTTTTTCCAGTTTTTATTTTTCTTCCGCGCTGTTGCAGCATTTTCCATGTATCTTACGTCATCCACTTTTTGTGTTTTTCAGTTCTCCGTCCTACTACTTCCATGGTTGTTTCTTTAAGTACATTTTGTGCTTTTTCCCATAATTGGTCTATATTTTCATTTTCGGGTTGTCTGTTTCCTACTTTATTTTGAATATTTTTCCTTAAATTTGCTATTATTATCTTCGTTGTCGAGCCTTTGCACATTATATCTTACTCTATCCTATTTGATTTTCTCATACGTTGACAACTTTATTCTTGTTTTCGCTCTTACTAGTAAGTGGTCTGTGTTTCCATCTGCTCCCCTCATTGATCTTACGTCTGCTATTAGGCTTCTCCATTTCTTGTCGATTGCTATATGATCTGTTTAATTCGCGGTTTTCTTGTCCGCTGATATTAATGTGGCCTTATGTATTGTTTATGTTTGAACATGATTCCCCCAATGATGAGGCTATTATTTGCACCGTAATCGATGAATAGTTCTCATTTTTTATTTGTTGTCCCTAATCCTTCTTTACCCATTACTTCTTCTTTGCCCATATTTTTACTTCTACACTTCCTACAGCTACTGAAGATGCCATCAGCCTCATCACAAAATTCTACAACCTTATATATGATACTGTCAAAATTCCAGAAAAGTAGTTACATCCAACGTTCATTTCAATTTCCAAAAAACAGATGGCTAAAAGCTGTAGCGATTGCAGAACAATAAGTTTGATGAGCCATGTATTTACAAGCAATGCCAGGAGAAAATATCCAGCACTCACCAGCAAACTTATATATGTCCATATTTTTACAACCTATTTTAGCATTCATATCCCCCATTAATACATAAATGTCTCTTCTGTATTTGTTTCGAAATTGGTGTTGATGTTATTGTTGTTTTTTGCATTTGGTCATAGAAGCTCCCTTTTTCTTCTACATCTTTATAATTTGTTGGTGCATACACATTGAACACACATAGGTTGTAAAACTTTGCATTAAATCTGGCATCTAGGATTCTTTCTGATATTGCGCTGAATTCAATAAGTGTCCCCTTTATGTTTTTATTAATCACAAATGCTACTCCTTATTTGTGTATGTTACCCATTTCTTCTTTGCCCACATATATAATTTTTGTTTCATTTTCCAGTTCCATTTCTCCTGCTTCTTTCCATCTTGTTTCGCTTAGTCCAAGTATATCAATTTTGTAGTTTTCCATCTCCTTAGCAATCTGATTGCATTTCCCTTTTTTAGTAGGGTTCGAACATTCCAATACCCTATAAATTTAGTTGTTCTTAGATCTATTTCGCCTCCTATATTTTCGTTTGGTTCGTAATTCATGTCCATAGTCATTGCCGTTCTTCTTTTATGTTGTCTGCCTCTTTTTCTTGCTAGTTTTTTGGAATATTTCGTTTTTCTCTATTGTTCCATATGTGCACTTGCCCATCAACAATTAGTTTCTGGTAGCCCATTTTTACTGTCTTTTCATCTGTTTGGCACTCCCTTGCGACTTTGCTTATTTCTTTTTGAATGTTTCTCTCCTCTATTGTAAGATCTTTGTTTATGTAGATTTCTTTCTTTAATTTATTTTTCTTCTTTATTATTTGTACCTTTTGCATCCATGTTCTAACTTCCCACCATATTCATTGTTTTTTTGTGATAAGATATATCCCTTGTTTGTTTCGACATCTATTTAAACTTTTTCTTTTATAAATAGTTCGATTTGCTCTCCTATATTGCTAATTTCTCCATCATTTTTTATTCCTGTTATGGTTATGTTATTCTTCCTTTTCTCTCTTTTTTGTGTTTTAATTCTTTATTTTAGTTTCCCTATTCTATCTTTTTCTATTTGGTTGTCTGTTTGGTTTCCCCTTTGCTTTTCTGATTTTTCCAGTGCTTCAATTCTCTTTTTCATGACTTCATTTTCTATTTGTGGCTGTTGTTAAGTTTGTTTTATTTGTTCAATGTCTTTATTTATCTTCCCTATCTCCCCTTTTAGGTTTTTTTAGAAAACCTTCATTTCTCTTTTTATTTCCTTATTTGCTTGGAACTGGTTGGTGTTAGTGAAATGAGGTGGCAAAATTCTGGGCAGTGTACAGTTGGCGAATACAGAATATATTACTCGGGTAACGAAGACATTGAAATTAATTCGGTGAGTCCACAAAGAAGGTAAATACTGCATTAAAAACCGGCTTCAAGTATACATTTAGGTACAGGCACCTACAACAAATGCTTTGGATGAACATGATATTGAAAAATTTTACGAAGACGTTAATAAAGCAATGACTAACTGCGGTAGCTCTGATATCACTATTGTAATGAGTGATTTCAACTTCAAGGTAGAATATGGCAAGCTTTTCAAGGAGGTGGAAGATTTCGGTCTGGGTAACCTAACTAAGCGCGGTGAATGACTGGTTCATTTTTGTTAGGAGGTTTAGCAATTATAAACATATACTACAAACAACCACCACGCCGAATCTACCTGTGGACTTCTAACAGAGTTATTAGACAATTTAATGAAAACCTACCCAGGTACTGATGTTTTCACCGACCACAACTTACTACACAGTAAAACTGATGCTAAAGAAAAGCCTAAGGCAAAGAACCGTGCAACAAAGGAAGGAAGCTGCAGATAGATGACACGAGGAATGCTGTCCGTACTGATGTTATTGCAAAATGATGCCTACAGCCTATGACTTATCAAAATATTGAAGAAACATAACTTCAAATTAAGACAACTATAAACGATGCAATAACGTCCAGGCTAGGTCGAAAAATACCCGAAAAAAACCATTCGTGACAGAAGTTATTTGAATCTCATGGAACTACAAAGATCATATAAGAGCAACGATAACAGGAAATATATAGATGCCCAAAGACATATCTAACAGGATATCCACCAAAAAACAAATGTGACTTACTAAAAAAATGAGGATTTTAACTCCTGGTAAAATGCATTTAACATGCTCAAGAAGATCAAACAGTCATCAGAATTGTACAAAGATAAGCACAACAGTTTTCTAGCAAATAAACATGGAAATATAATGCCAATTGAGGAAAAGTTAGCAGACTAAAAAAGATATGTCGAAAACTTATTCATCTTGCAAAGAACAACAAAGCAGCTGGACCAGGTGGGATTCATGTAGAATTGCTTAAACTGATCACAGAAGAAGATGCTGTAATGGTTCTCTAGGAATTAATGAACACTATTTATAGAACAGGCATAATACCATTTGACTGGCTTTAATCAACATTTGTGTCACACACCAAAGAAACCAGACATGCAGCGATCACAGGATGATACACCAAATGACCATTTTTTGAAGTTGTTTTTATAAATTATTCACACAAGAATACACAAAAAATGCGAAAAAAATATTAGTAGCACTCAGATCGAATTTCAAAACGATTTATGACACGGGAAAAGTTATGTTCGGAATACAGATGCTGACACAAAAATGTCGTAATGTAAATGTTGAAGTGTTCACATTCTTCATGGATTATAAAAAATCGTTTGATAAAGTGCAACATAAAAAACTACTAAATAACTTGTCGCGGTTAGGGCTGGACGAAAGAGACATATACATAATCGTAAACCTCTACTGGAACCAGACTGTTTCACTTTGTATTAATGATTGCACATCAGACGACGAATGCATCTTACGAGGTTTAAGACAAGGATGCGTGTAATCACCCATGTTGTTTAATTTGTATTCTGAATTAAATGAACTCGATGTTGGCATTATTGTAAATGGAATACCTATCAACAGCATACTTTAAGCGATGATACTATGCTTTTTGTAAGCAGCTTGGAATATCTGCAACAGTTGGTGAACTTAGTGGCTAATTACAGTGTTAGAATTGAACTTAATTTAAATATTAGCAAAACAGAGTGGATGGTAGTAACCAAGAATTCCAATAATCAACTTTAAACGTTAATCACCGACAACAAAACTATCAAAAAAGTACCGCATTACAAATATCTCGGATTTAACATAAATCAACAATGTGACAACGTGTAAGAAGTTCTATTTCGAATTAAACAAGAGAGAAGTGCATTCATAAAAATGACAAAGGTAATGACGTCATGCGACCTAAGTATACATCTGCGAAAACGTCTATTGAGACGCTACGTAATCAGTGTGTTTATGTACGGAACTGAGGCATGGAATTTGATAAATGCGCTTTGTAAAAAACTAAAAGCTTTTAAGATTTGGATGTATTGAAGAATCATGGACTGCCAGAAAAACCAATGCGAAGGTTCTAACACTAATGAGTAAGTAAACTGAAATAATGGATGCAATAAAGCAAAGAAAGCTCGAATACCTTGGTCACATTCTACTAAAAGACCAAGTACTACAGCTAATTATAGAAGGCAAGATCGAGAGACGAAGAACTCGAAGCAGAAGTAACACTTCATGGCTTCCTAATTTGTGATTGTGGTACGGATTAAGAACTTAATCACTATTTTAGAATTTAGACTTTCGCGACTGAGGTCTTACTTTCGGGTTTAAGTCGCGTATTTTTATTGGTTGTTGCCAACGTTTCGCTCGCCGTTGCAGGGAGCAATGTCAAGGCGAAAAAGTCTGATGACTGAAGACCTTGGCATACATACTCGAACAAGGTCTTCAGTCATCGGACTTTTCCGCCTTGAAATTGCTCCCTGCAACAGCGAGCGAAACGTTGGCAACAACCAATAAAAATACGCGACTTAAACCCGAAAGTAAGAAAACTTACAACTTAATCACTTTTTCGTGTTGCAGTGGACAAAGTGGTGATCATGCGTCTGGTGGCCAATGTTCTTGAAGGACTTGGCACCTGAAAAAGAAGATTTACTTCGTGAATGAAGGTAAAATTTTTTTTTTTAAATCCTTTAGACAATTAGATAATTAATTTAAATGTTGAGTAATTGCATTGCGTAAGAAGGAAATCAAAATAAATATTGTGAAATTACACCTTCTAAGTATCAGTTGACGCAGGTTAAATAACTAAGTGCTAATCATGTAAGTAATTAAAGTGTCAAGTGCATCCATTAAATTATTTAAGATTATTTCTATCAAAACCATATTTGTAAATAATTAAGTTAAATATTAGAGAGAGATACACAGCTATTTAAGTAAAGCTTTAATATTAAGTTATTGAACTTGCATGCGGCGTTTTGTATTATTTTTTTCCTTAAAAGTAAGTGCTAGGGTTTGAAAAAGTTAATAAGAAACGAATAGATGAGCAAGTAAACATTTTGTCGTTCACCCTTGTTGATCTTAATGAAAATAAATAAAGAATAAAACCCCTGATTAAAATACGTATCCTGTTGAGCTTCATTATATGGATGAGAAAGTTACATATTAAAAAAATCTATTAAAGTAATTGACCTTTATAAAAAACCTGTGCGTTTAACATGCCATTCGCAGAAATTTAAGTCTGAAAATATTGAACTGCTATAATATTTATGTAAGATAAATTTATCATATAATTTTATTGCTTTTATTGTAAAGCTTATTAAACAGATAACTTATTTGTAAATCAAATACATGTCATTTAAAGACGGAGTAAAAAGCGAATGATAAAATTATGTAAATTTACTTTTAATTCATTTCTATCTGCTCGTGCATATTTAATAAAAAGAAATGTAAACATACATTTTTGAATTGAAAGCCCTATATTCTTTTTATTCTTATTATATAATTGTAATTTATTCTCTTTTATTTTCCAGAAAAAAAATAACACATTTTTATTCGCACGTGAAGAAAATTTTTGCTGTTTCATGTTTATTAAAATGCATTTTATTTACTGCCTGCCCCACCACCAGAATCTCAATAAGTTACACGTGGACCTACTCCCTACATTTTAATACCCATTGCAAAAATATGGAATTTTTCCTGTACATACTTAATGTTCAAATCTTTCTTTCTTTTAAAAACAAACAACCAAAAGAGACGGCAATAAATATTTTGATGGGTTCTTATCTTTTAAAAATTAATATGGATTGATTGCATTATTGAGCTTATACCTAAAAATATACATTACAACAGGAAGAATCCAAGTAACTTTTAAAATTGTTAAGCGTTTTAAGTTAACAAAACATTAGAGATAATAAGAATTTTTTTGTTAAATATGCATTTCAAATTCAGACAATTGTTTAACGGCTAAAATCAAAATCCCTGAATATAAAGCAGCAGAGTCACAGGGTGATTAAAGACAGGTGAACCAGTTGAAAATACAGCCATTAAAAATATTATTTGAAAGTATTGTTTTTTTTTTGCCCTTACTTTTTTTTTTCATTTTCTCAAAATTCAACTTGTGTCAAAGACAATTAGTGAGAACTTCTTTGGTTCCTGAACCTCAGATGAAAGCCTAGAACTCGCACCTCTTGCATGATTTCTTGGTTGGGTGATAGGTTGAATATTATTATTTTATCAGGGTTGCAGTTTCTCGAACTCTTGGGTCTTCGTGTTCCTTCAAACTTCTTATCATTTCCATTCTTCTTAGACTGGCTATTTCTAGGAGATCTTTAGCTTTTGTTTCTTGCCTTAAATCTATGTTCCTTATGTAATAAGGTGCTCCTAGACATCTTCGCAAGAGTATGTTGTGCAATATGTTGATTTTGTTCTTTAGCTTCTCTCTGTTCGTTATTTATATTTCCTGACCATATGTTGCCATTGGCAATATAATCATATTCAATAACTTAAGTTTATTTTTACCACTTAATTTGCTACCTCTTCTTGTAATTCCAAAGAAATTCCACAGTTGCTTTTGTGCAATCATCTTCCATTCTTCTATGTGCTTCTAAAAGGTCATTTCTCTATCTATCACCAGCCCCAGATACTTAATTTTGGTTTTAAATTGAATGATCTTGCCCTGAAATTTGATTGTCGGGTTTTCCGGTCTTCTTCTGCCAAATAACAAAGTTTCTGTTTTGTCTTCATTAATTTTGATCTTCAACTTTTCCATATATTTAGTCACAGTTTCCAATGCTTTCTTCGTTTTAAGTTTTGCTAACATGATATTTGAGCCCATAGATATTAAACCTGTGTCATCAGCAAATTTGAATATTTTTATGTTTCCGTCGTCTGTGAAATTTGGCATTCATATACAAATATGTTATACAATATGGATGGGAGCGGAGAACCCTGTGGAAGTCCCTCTCTTCTAGAAAAAATGTTAGTTCCCATTTTAACTTTAAAAGATCTACCATCCAACCAGGATAGCAACACTTTCTTAATCCATACTGGAAAGTCCAATTAATTTAGCATGTGCAGTAGTCCCTTTGTCCACACTTTATCGTACGCCTTGGAAACGTTCAATAATGCGGCAATGGCTTGCTTTTTTTTTTCTTAGTACAGTTTTATGGACAATGTCTGCGAAGTGTGCTGCTTTGTGAATTGCAGATAACTTCGGTCTAAATCCAAACTGCTCACTTCTTTTCTTCGACTAATTCCTGTATCTGATCCTTGATTATGGCTTCTGTTATCTTTGCTAGGCCATTTAGTAAACTGATCGGTCTTTAATTTCCCCCTTTGGAGGGATCCTTGGAACCCTTGGAAATCATTACCACTTGAGCATTTTTCTACACTTTGGGATAGACTCCATATGATCTGATGGCATTTATTATTTTTAACCATATTTTCAGGGGGTTTTCAAGCAACATTTTTAGGGCTCTGTTCGGGATCTCATCCGGACCTGGGGCTTACTTGGTGGCCAGGCATTTTAACTTCTCCCTTTAGAACCCCCATTGAAATTTATTCCACCACTCCTATATGTTTCCGTTGGATCTGTCTTAAGCTCTTGTTTACCTTTTTATTTTATTCCGGGTGTGCTTCAAGGTTGTTACTGAATTAAACCTCTAGGAAATCAGCTGTCAGTTCTGCCTTTTCTCTATTTTAAAACCAGTACTTGCCCTCGAAGTATAGGGGGGCATTTGGGAATCGTCTTCGACCCATTTTTTTCAATAAGTCCCAGAACTTGCCTTCGTTATCGTTTGCGACTTGGATATTTTTCTCCCAGTTTTCTTGGTTTCTACTGTCCAACATTTCTTTGACTTCTCTTTCTTGCCTCCTATATTCCCTTCAGTCTTCCCCTCTTCTAAATTTTACCCATCTTTTTCTAATTTCGTTTTTCCTTTTTATCTGGTCCTTCTCTTCCTGATTTAGCCCTAGTCAATTTCTTTGATTTGGTTTTGTTATGGTTTGGCAGCTTTCCAAAATGTTTTTTAACTCCTTTGTTAATTTTCCGGTATCTTTTTCAATGTTTTTCGCATTTATGTTAACATTGTTAGCTTCTATAAACTGGTTCCGATAAGAAAACTGAACCTGATTTAGCCCTAGTCAATTTCTTTGATTTGGTTTTGTTATGGTTTGGCAGCTTTTCAAAATGTTTTTTAACTCCTTTGTTAATTTTCCGATATCTTTTTCAATGTTTTTCGCATTTATGTTAACATTGTTAGCTTCTATAAACTGGTTTCGATAAGAAAACTGAACCAGTTTGTTTTAACTTGTACTTTGTTAACTTTGATACCGGCTTTTTGGAACTGGCAAGTGGTCGGAAGACAGTCCATTCATTACTTGGATATTATTGATGTTTTCTGTTTAGTGTGATATGAATATGTCTATTACATCACCTCTCTTCCCATTGGGTGGTATTGTTGTTGCATCTACAGGCTAAACCAAATAAGGAAGATCACCACACGTCGTTTAAGACGTTGGATTAAGAATTATGTATGGTACTTATGTTAAGTACATATTCGTTGTAATTAGATAATTCGAACCACATTTTTTTTGTTTTTGACGATTGCATTACTTATGGTACGTACATATTCGATGTAGTTAGATAATCTGAACAACTTTTTTTGTTTTTGACGATTGCATTAGACAGATTAAATAAAAATAAACGAACATGTTTATTTTATTATAAACTACTTATAAATAAAATTCAATTTAACATGAAAAAAAAACTTTAAAATAAAAGGAAAACGAAATATAAAGAATTTATTTATAAAATCATAAATGGCAAAGTACTTACACGTGTATGCATGTGGCATTGAGTGGTGAAAAGACAATAGAAAAGTTCTTATTCTATAATTGCAAGGAAACAGTTAAAGTATACACTCTGTTATTTTAGCATTGACCTAGCTTAATATCGTTTACATAGTATTTTTTTTCAGTGATGGTAATAAAAGTTTCAGGCGTAAAAAAGCTTATGAAAGCATCCGGTTGAACAGATTGAAACATATGGATTCTTGCGCCCAAATGAAAATTTTAGATTATAATTCGTTGATATGTTTATATGAAGAATTACCCATTCAATTACAGTTACGATGAAATTTTTGATTCACGCGAAATTTCTTTGTTATTAATGAATACCACACGTCTTTACACAGATATTTGATTTTCATGCCCATTTAATATTTGTGAAATAGTTTAAAAAACAAACGGTGGTGATTCAATTAAATTGCGTAAAATCCTTCTCTTTATATTTTTGTTACTTTTTCAATGTCTTGTCCTACAAGACATGCCAAAATAACAGCGGATTATTAGAGAAATGAAATTAATGAGCATAAAATAAATTGATCGTAAATTTGTTTTTCTTTTCGTCGCCATAAATCACAAGTTTTGTTTTGATTCTAATACATTCTTGTGTTCTACTTAAATTTAAATATTGTTAAGAAATGGTATTTAGATTCACGTGCTGAAAATATTTTGTTGTTATGCTTTTTTTATTAAGTTTAGATAAATTTGCTCCCATAAATGTGCAACTTTTTATAAAAGGAAACCCACTAAAATATTTAATTGTTTCGAATTGAAGTAAAGGCGATTGGACCTTAAATTCGAATACTTATTCATTTAATTCCAATAAAGTTGCATTTATTTTCTTTGGTGTTTATATCCTTCGAATTAAGTTCGTTTACAGAATTCGTACAACTCTAGTTCGTTAAACTCATTTAAACTGTAGAAAATGCTTAAAATACGCCTATATTTAATTGAAATGGTTAATAAAATATATTACTATATTGAATTATTAGGCTAGGCTGTAAATATTCTTATTATGTTTGCGATATAAATAGCTAGAATACCTTACAATTGCTTTGATGTAAAACGATATTACCAAATAGAATCAAATCTAACAGTTACAGTCTTACAGTTCATATTTCATTCTATATCAATTTCCACAATCACCTACACTTGAAGTTCATAAGTTTTCATTATGCAACGGAAATTTCCAACAACCATTATTCAATAATAATTATCAGGAATAAGGGAACGTAGATGGAAAAATTTTATGTCTCATAAAAAAATTACCGATAAGTAATCATTGAAACGTTAAAACTTTTCTT
>JARJDX010060669.1:0-15765 GCA_030264735.1 Gymnusa sp. GC000175 | reverse complement strand
CTCGTAAATATAATTTCTTGCATAAGCAAAAAACAAAATAATGATAGAAACCTAAAAATCCAGTTCACCTTGTCGGTTGTTTGATTAAAACAATTTTAATACCAACGTTAATAATTAATTTCAAAAGCGTCCCGACGCCGTACCGTGAGCCGCACATTAATTTCGGGGAGTAATGCCGTGAAAGGACTTATATGGCTATCAAGCCACAGTGTCAGAAATAATTCAGCATTGCCGGTTTAGAATATCTCGAAGGGAAAAATTTCGCAACATTTCGAAAACACCCCGTACTTGTTTGAAAAATTTGCAAATAAAGTTGACTTCCCGGGATCTGACGTTTTCGTGTAAAATGACATTTTTGTAGATCTTTACACGGCCTACAAAAAAGTATTTAAAATTTTTTTGATCCGAGTTACCGTTTCCGAGAAATCGTCGTTTGTTATTTCAACTTAGAAGGCGTCGCGACGCCAAACGTCCTATTATTTTTTAAAAAAAAGCGTTTGATAGCACTTGTCGAGGACTTCATTTCCCCAGAGGGAATTTTTTAAATGATGTTTCTGCGGCGGTTAAAATGCCCGAAAACCTGTTTTTAACAAAAAAAATTCAATAATTTTTTTACCCCTCTTTTTATGACCGCGGAACGTCGATTGTATGTATTTTTTATAGAGTTGTAGATGATCTTTAATTTTTACACTTTTGGAGATATTGTCAACCGTTTTTTCAACTTTTCTCAACTTTGAAGGCATCGCGACGCCAAACGAAACATTGTAAAAAAAATTTAAAAAAAGCATCAGATAACACTAAATGAGTACTTTACGTTCCCCAAAGGTAATTTTCCCCTCTAGATTACCGGAGAACGTCGAGCCATAAGACATTTTTACAGACCCACGGACGATATTTAATTATTCTGTTGAAACTTTTTCGATCCGACTTACCTTTTCGGAGATATCGTCGTTTGTTTTTGAAACTTTGAAGGCGTCGCGACGCCGAACGTAGCGTCGTAAATTTTTTTTGATGGCATATTTAAATAGAGAATATAGAGTTCTTCGAATGGTTTAAGGGACGTTAATAACTTTGGTTGTCATTTTTATAAGGAGAAGGGGAAGTTACGGTTTTAGTATAATAGGGAATAATGAAGTAATAAGCTATAAAATACAATTGTATGGAGCATGTAGAGCAGGGATACCAGATTTGAATTTAGGTCTTGCGGGACAAACCTAACCTAACCTAACCTAACTTAGTGCTTCTTGGACTTACTCTCTGGCCGTTGATCGCATTTTTTACGCTTCGAACAAATCGCGTAACTAACACGTAACGTGTCGCGACCATTACTAAGGTTGCTAATGGTCCATTAGCCACTCACCCGCCAGCATTCGAAATTCATATACATACCTCATACCTATCTAAAAAAAAAATACATTTCGTAACAGTTTCACTTTTTATCATACTCGCTATTACACGAAAACAAGGTACCAACAGAGGGTTCAGATAACTTAATTAGAAAAATTATCCTAGCATTGGGAGATGTCTGGTAACCTTAATATAGAGTATGCCTTAAAAAGGACACATCACACCACACACAGACACACTCACATTCACATACACATACCCACACACACGCACGCACGCACTCAGCCACACACGTATCGCTTGGTCAAAGATACTTTACTTTGCGTTACTCACTCACTGTTTGCTTGTACAAATTATGGCTCATTCCTAGCCTGAGGCGAAATTAAATTTGTTTGCGCTTTGCGCATATATATGTTTTAAGTTCGGTAAGTTTTTGAACGCCCGCCGAAGAATAAGATTACGTTAGGTTAGGTTAGGATCAAGAAGCGTTCTGGTACTACTTTCTTTAGCGTTACACCACTGCATGGTGTATGTAGCATTCTCTTTCATCTTTTTGTTTAGTTAGTAGCTTCTGTAGAAGGCTTCTTTTCATTCACACCATTTTGCTTTCAGTTTTATCAACATTCTTTCACCTTTGCTTTTGCATCTTATTATTATTCGCTTAAACTCATTTGTTAGGTTAGGTTTAAGTGGCAGTTTACGCCTCACTTAGGCCTCAGATGGGCCCGTTGTGTTACCACATTACTTTAAACTCATTTGTTAGCTTGGTTTTAAAAAATTGAAATAAAACAAAAGATGAAACTTTAGACACTTAACTTGTGAATAATAATACATTTACATACATCAGTACAAATATTTGACCGGTAACTACTTAACAGTCAGAGAATGTTCAAACAATTGTAGAGAAAGCTAAAACTAAAATTCTACCTTTATTTAATATAATACAGCTACTAAGCCACGGTTAATCGACAGCTATGTTGCTAATGATTTCTACAAAATGATCTACACAGAGCAAAATTAGCTGTGCAAATAACCGTGAATTTTTATTTATCACATTGGTTATTGCTCACCAATTATGTATTACATAGAATTTAACAGTAAAATTGATAATTAAAAGAAATTAAATTATCGAAAAATTATAAATAAATAAATATGACCTAACTTTGGAAATATGAATATATTTTGGAAATATGAACATATTTTAGTTCAATAGAACGTTTGTAGAATTCTATACAATGTTTTTGAAAACACTATAAGCTGATTTCGGCTTTAAACATTAAAAAAACAATAAATTTGTACATTAATTTATACACAGCATATTGTAATGGTGTAAAAGTACAAATGGGACATTGCCTAATTAAAACTTAAAAAGGGCGCAATGTGTTGGGTATTAAAATATTACTACATTTAAAGGAAGGCAAATAGAAAGTTGAAATGAATACATGTATCACAAAGATGAAATTGTTGAAAATATATAAACAAAATTGTATTTTTTGTTCATATATTACACATCTAATAAATAAATTAAAAAGGAACTTTTGAAACCTTATCTTATAATTTATTTAACAACAAAGGCAATTTTTAAATCAAGAATTGCATGGTTTAAAAGAGGAAATGAAAAAACTATGCAAGTGAAAATGTGTTAAAAAAATTCACGCATTCAAAGAAACCAACTATTTAAATTATGTGATAAGGTTCAAAACCAAAATTGGCAATACATTTAATAACACAGACATACCCCCCTTTACGACGTTTTTAAAATGCCTATATCTCGAGTAATGGTTCGCTTTACGACGAATTTAAATTGTCGCAAAATAATCATTTGGTTTATAATGTTTTTTGATTATTCATTTAGAGAGTAATAATTAGCTTTGCAACTTTCTTTCTTTCTTAAAGCGGCTTTAAATTTTGACTATAAGCTGATTACCTAACAAATGACTTACAACGGTTGTACTCCATTGAAAAGGTTTATGCTTTAGCATGTTTTAGCACTGAATTTGCTTTGCAACAGTTTTGAACGTAGCGTCATAATAGTGGGGTGTGCCGATATACAAATAACACCATTTTAGGCAAACGATTCGGTGCAGAATGCTTCATTTATTTTTTTTTTTCACAACAATATTAAACATCAATAAATTGCAACAGCTTTTACACATAGAATTTCTTAAACTGACCAAAAAGAAGCAAACTTTGAAGTCATTAACATACTAAATCACATATATTTTACTCTAACACAAATATTTTTCTTAAACATTAACGATATGTTGCTACAATATTTATGTGAGCTTTGTGCAAATTAGGTGCAGGTACAGTAGAAGCCCTTTTAACTGATCTTGACGTAATCGAATAATAGACTTAAAAAACAAGCGACGTGTTAATAATAATTTTTTTTGTCAATTATTGTGCCTCAAAACATGTATTATCCTAGTCTCATCCTAGTGGATGGGAAGTGGCGTAAAGCAAAACTGGAGAAACTCTCAACCAACAAGTTACTAGAAACTTAAAATGACTTATTTTAAGCTTTTCACGATTCAAGCCAAGCGCTCTCTATCGAACTGTTTGGTACTATGCTTAAAGCAGATGGAATCTAAACAAGTCTTTTAAACCAATTACAATTTGAGTGTGTGTTTACATTGCCTGGTGCTTAATAACAAATTGATCTATAAAGGAAGATCACTAATTGTTAATAAAAATACGTATCATTGAAATATTGTTTCCAAACTTGAATTAATTGTTTAAGTTTATTTATGCGTTCCTGGTCAAGTTGATTAAGAGGACTTCTATTGTACAGGCATACCTTTCTTAACAATGGTTTGATTTACAATGTTTTGTACATATGATGGTTTATAATTGTATCCACGCGGAAACGCCTCAACCACAGGAATAAAATCATAATAAGCACTAGAATGTTCTTTTTTACAGAAAAAAAAAACGTATTTACCAATATCTCTTAACATTTAGGTATACTTTGGTGTTGGTGTAAAGGTTTGTTTTAATATAACGGTCTGGAACTCAGAACATCGTAATTTCAAGGTATGCCTGTATCTAATTATTAAAAATCGTCTGCACAGCACAGTTTGTTATTAATAGTTTTCTTAATTTTTTTTTTACATTTTACTTAATGCAGATTTTATAAAATTTATAAATTTTGATATGATATATGTATAAGGTAAGTTAACATCTTTATAACTGATTGAATGTTGAAGCATCGAGTCGTGGTAAAAAAGCTGAAGTCGAGTTAAGGAAGAAATTTTTTTTTTTATAAATTTTCAGACTTGTAAATCAACGAATTGAACAAAATATGCAGATTTCAAAAATGAAATTAATGAATCGAACTAGAGTTAAATTTTCAGAAATGCTTAACGTTTACCAAGTAAAATACCACAGAGCGTAAGGGTGGCCGTTTTTATGATTTTTGGAAATAACATTGACTATCTAGATTTTGATAAATATTTGTGAGAAATATTATAACCTAATCATGATAAGAATTTTCGAACAGAGTTGTAGTGTCCTTGTTTAAGTAAACTATTGTTTTGAGCTGCAGGACTTGAACAGATAATCAATTAACTTTTCAGGACTAGGAACTATTTTTGGAGGACCCATATCATATCCATCAATTTTTATGAATTAGTTAGAGATAATTTTATAATGAAATTTTAAGATGTATTCCAGAATAGAGCAAGGAAATGGATCAAATAAAAAGTCAAGATGTCAGGTCTTGGACAACGTTTTACCTTTACCAATTGAAATGCTTGCAATGTTGGGCAGTTTTTAATATTTTCGTTAAGTTTTAAATAGTAAATTTAATTAAATAAAATTGGGTATAACTAACTTAAATTTTTGATAAATTCTTGCCAGAAGTTTAATTTCATCTTGATAAAGAAGTGGTTTCTAGACATCCCACACAAAAACCATGTTCGCATTTCCACTTAAATGTCCGCAGGAACCAATTTTCACTATAATGCTAACTAATAATGGCACTAAAATGTATCTCTTTTTTGATATGAATGTCTAATATAAATGATTTATGGTCATGCGCATCTGGCGGCGACTGCATGACGCGGACAGACAGTACTAAGTCAAACGCGTTGGATCAGACGTCTGGGATTCCCCATGCATTAGAAATATGAGTAAGCATCTGTTAGATTAGATTAGACATTAGAAGGTTGTTATAGTACCACAGTATACAATTAAAAAGTTCTTAGCAATTCTGCGCCTACTGCTTTTGGAAAATAAATATTTCATAGGTTTAATTCAATTTTGTTTGTGAGTTAAAAATTGTGAAAATAAAATTATTGAGAAAAATTTTGGACATTTTTTTGTTTATGACCTGCGAGACCTAATTTCTCTAGCAACTGGGTTTTCGAAATGTTTTACTTTTACCTAGTGCTTGCAAGAAAGCAGCTTGTTTGGTGGGCACTTTATGATAGTTTCCTTATTTTTCTTTTAAAATTAAGACAAATATTGTACACATTATCTAAAATTTGGCATAACTAATCAAAATTTTGATAAATATTTGTACAGCTTGACCAGTATATATTGGCATGTGAAAAAATATTTTAAATAAAATTTTGTATTAAATTTTGCAATGTGTCACGGGCCTTAGGCGCAAAAATACTTTTTCAGAGACTATATAGCACTTTGCTTCAAGATAGCGCTACCACTCCAACTTTCAAGTGGGAGATATTTGTGCGCATCTATAAGTTGTCAGCCAGCTAGACTTGGTCAAGCTGTAAAAAATAATTTAATCTTAATAAAAAAAATATTTCGCATTATTAAAATATGCGAGATCATAGGCGTTGCAGGGTAAGGCAAGAAGGGGCACTTGCCTTCCCTGTAAAGTAAATCATCGTATAGCACATAAATTGTTAAAGATCTAAAAAATGTATACTAATTTATATTCTTATGCAGGGGTTGGCATGAAAGTCAGCCCAAGTCCGTGTCCTTGCACCCCCTGTATAAAACCATGTGTAAGATAGTACTAATATCTTAAAAAAACGTTAAACTTGACACTATTTAATATAAAATCGTAATTTTATCTGTTGTTTTGCTTGAAAACTTACTGAAATATGAGATTTTAAAAAATTTAAATTTGGATTTCCCATTTTTTATTTTTTCATTTTATTAAAAATATTTGAAGTCTGTTGAAATGACTTTAAAGTTAACGCCATTTTCTTTAAATTTGTTTTTAGGTTAATCGTTTAGCTCAAAAAATAATGAAGATAAAGAAGATTTGAAAAAATAAAATTTTGATGTTGCATTTTGTCATTAAAAATTTGAAATATTTAAATTTACCTACATCTCATAAAGTATTTGAGATAGTATACAATCATATTTTTATCTATAATTTTGCTTAAAAATTAACAGAGATATGGGAATTTGAAAATTTTGATTTCACATTTGTCCAAATTTTTTTCAATATATCTCAAACAAAAGTATTAAAAATATTTGAAATCTGTTTAAAGAACCTTAACGCCGACGCCATTTACTTTAAAAATTTTTTTGGTCAGAGATATAAGAATTTGAAAATTTTGATTTCACATTTGTCCAAATTTTTTTCAATATATCTCAAACAAAAGTATTAAAAATATTTGAAATCTGTTTAAAGAACCTTAAAACCGACGCCGTTTACTTTAAAATAGTTTTTTGGTCAAGTGTTTTGCTCGAAAATAACAAAGATGGGCGAGTTTGATAATTTTTTTATCGACATTTTTATTTTTGCTACATCGCGAAAACCTTTTAAGATATTTGGAATGTTTAAAAGACATTAGGCTGGCACTTTTTAATACAAATGCATTATTATCAATTATTCTACTAGAAAAGTAAGGGAGATATTTACGGCCCATTCTGAATTATTACTTAAAATGGTTAGTTTTAATGCCCTTAACACAAACATTTTTACTTTCATTTACAAAGTAAATTAAAGTATAGTAATTTAAAATAGGCACAATTTTCTTAATAAATAAAAAGATTGTAATAATATCAAAGTGGAAAACTGCAAATCAAATCCTTAGTAAGTAACCTAAAAAAAGGTAAAATTTGTTCCAGTCTGGATCAAATTTAAATACTCGTTTTTAGTGCATTCGCTTATCACGATTTTACAGCTCTAATGAAGAACCTAGGTGGTATTATAACACCTCCATTTCAGCTTTAGACTTTTTTTTCTTCAACCCCTTTGTAGTAAAATTAACAGAAGTTACAAAAAGATGTAACGATACAAGTCGTATGTCTTGTCGGTCATTACCGGGTTCCTCAAAATCGCGGACATTAAACATTTGTCTCTTTTGTTAAATAATTAATTCAGCCCTGGTGATATTTATAACAAATAAAAATTTTGGTTCCTTTATGTTAAGAAGTTTAACAGCATTTCTTTTTCATTTTAATAAGATACAGAACAATTTACTGTATATACCGTGCAAGGCACAATTTTTCAAGATAAAATTATGCTATGGAAATACTTTTGTATCTTGTGTTTAAGATGATCACTGAATTCAAGGTATAATTTGCAGTTTTTAAGAGTCATACCTCACTATATATGGTACATTTAGTTGACTATAACTGTGCTGTTGATTTTCCCCACATTTAACTCTTCGCTTCCCCATTTAGGTCAGTTTGTTTTTTCGTTTTAAACAAATAGAATTGTCCGATTTTATTATATTTATAACGATCATTGATGAATGTTGATTAAAAATGAGTAATAATTTTGGCACATTAGATGTACATTAAAAAACAAAGAAGTGTTACTACATTTTAAAAGCACATGCAATATGCGAAAGTGTTAACAAAATAACATTATATATAAAACAGCTAAATTATATTTACAAGATCTTTTAAATTCTATTTAAAAACTAAACATAATATTTTTTTATTGCATACGCAATTATAACCAAGTGAATCACAGCATTATACGTCTACATCTCCTTCTTCTTCTTCAACTTAAAAAAAAATTAATTCAAATAAATATATCTATAATTTATACATAAATCGTTAGTACTCTTATAACAATGCGATTCACTTTCAACATATTACAAAATATTATACACAGTAACAAGTAATACATTGACTTAACAAAAAAATAAATTTAAAAATACAAATAGTGTATTTATTAAAAAGTAGTAATAATATTAATCGACTAGAATCTAGTATGTCATTGTTGTGGATGCTCCCCCACAAGTATCATAAACCAATCAGATGAAAAATAAAGCCTCAAGTAATAATAAGCACTGGTGTGTGGAATGAGAGAACAATGCTCTATGAAATTATATTATAATGATTATACTGTAATAAAACAGGTACGATAAAGTAGGAGCGGATTGATACCTCGAAGACGGTTAATATGGGCCTGATGTACTGGGTGTCTCAGACCACCCATCCACCACTCTAATAAAACTGAGGGGTTTGATATTTTTAAATGAAACGAACACTTTTTTTATTAATTAACATCCTCTTTTCAATGGTGTAAAAATCAAAAATAAACATCCCCAATACGGGGGGGGGGCAACTTTAAAAATCTACATGAAAACCCCCTACATTTTATTACGAATTCAGATTCAACGGGTAAAACTACGTAACTTTTACTTGAAAAACTTTTTTGTAATCATGATAGGCTGCTTTGTAAACGCAGGAAAAATATATCGCAAGATTTGTTTAAATGCAGCGCCACCAACGGGTTTTTAATTTTTACATCGAAAAGAGGACGTCAAAATTACTAGGGATAGTTAATATATTATTAAAAAATATCAAACTCCTTAATTTTAAAAAGGGTGGACGGGTGGTCTGATACTCCCAGTATTTATGAGGCCGACATATATTTACAATTATTTGTATAAACTGCCTGTGACCCTAGGCCAATAATATTTCTATTTAATCAGCTCCCACAATAAAAAAATTAAAGCTTTGTATCTTTTTGTACATATAACCGCACCGGGGAAATATTCATCAATATCTACAAAATATTTTTGTAGATACATCAGTTACGATTCAATACAATAACATGAACTAAAATATATTATAAACAATAATAAATTCATGCATGTGAGTATATAAATAGTTATATTGTTACTAAAAATCTAGATACAAAGCGTGATTTCGTTAATGCATTGAATTATGTCTTTGATAATTTCGATGTAGCTCGTTGTTTAATTTAATTGTTCTGTGGCGAATCCGTATACTTCTAAAACTCTAATTTCAAAGTCTCCGCTTTTACATAAAGGAGGATTATTGAATGTTTGACACGCGTCAGTTTTTCCAAATCTTATGTTTTCATCCATCCAAATTGCTTGACCCTCACTGTAAAATTAATTTAAATTATATATTTTTAGTAATAATAAAGATGTTACGAATGCTGTCAGTTTAAGATTTAAAATGGCGCCTGGTGGCATACAAAAGCAAAACATAAACAGCAATAAGGTTTAACTGCTTCTTCTATTTATTTGTATAAAGTTGTATAAGGTTAAAAAAAAAATTAAGATCTAATTGAGAGTAAAAATCACTTTTAAACTAAATACAAATCAATTAAAGTTGGTGTACCGTACTTGCAAATTAAAGGTTCGCCCAATAGTGACATACAAAAAGCCAAAATTTTTGCTGATCACCTAAGTAAAGTCTTCCAACCCCATCCTACACTTCACTAGAGAAACCTATAGGAACAACATAACAATTTTCCCGATGTCCCGACAAAAAATTAACATTAATGAAATCAAAGATGTAATACTAAAAATCTAAAGCCAAATGAAGATCCATGCTATGACCTGATTACAGGAAGTCTTAAAACAACTACCCCAAGAAGGGTTTCAATTCATTACTTATCTTCAATGCTATGACAAGTATATTCCGCCTCAATGGAAAGTGGCACAAGGCATAGTCTTACAGAAACCTAATAAAGATTCCTCAATTGTACCATCATATCGCCCTATTAACCTTTTGCCAATTCTTTCAAACGTATATGTAAAGCTCCTCCTAGCCCCCTATGTCGCGGGTGCCTGGAGGGCGAAGAGACTCCACAGCACCTTCTAGGTACATGCGTAGAGCACTCCTCGGTAAAACGCACCTTACCGATGAAGCGCTGAAGACAACCCCCTGGCAGAAACTCCTGGACTTCCTAGAAGCAACAGGACTGCTAGAGGAGTGAAAATCCGAGGAGTACAATAGGACCTAGGAGACCGCAGTGCAGGGACGCAAGAACGGACCACCTCAGAGAAAAAAGCTCCTCTTAAAAATAAATAAACCAATCATTGAAGAAAAAACAATAATACCTCATCACCTTTACGACTTCAAAAGAAGAAGGTACTGTTCAGCTTCCTTCCTAGACATTTCCCATGCCTTTGAGAGGGTTAGACTCGATGGCTTAACAAGCAAAAATCAAAACCTACCTACCTCAGCCCACATCCAAAATTCAAGTATCTTATTTAAGTGATAGACACTTTTTTGTGAAGTATGGTGAAGCACAAAATACATAGAATTCTGGCTGTGATGCCGCAAGGTGACGTTCTTGGACCTACCCTGTACTTATAGTACACAACGAATCGATAAATGGTTAAAAAATGGCGGATTAAAATAAACAGCTGCAAATCGAACACCTTCACACTAAACAAACTTGCCACGCTGTATGCTATCAATACCCCTAGAAAGAAGAAGTCAAATGTCTGGATATTCATTTTGACCAACAGATACCTAGACTGGGATAAGCACGTAAGGTACAAAACGCCTCCAATTAATACTCACGGTCAGAAAAATGTACTGGCTTATGGGTCGCAGTTCAAATTTGACCCTACAAAACGAACGACTTCTTTATAAACTGCCAATATAATGGTACGTGTCAAACAAAGAAAATTATAAATAGAGATCTAAGAATTACTACTATCAAAGAAAAAATAGCTTCTATAAACCAAACATACTACAATCGCCTTAGTGATCACCCCAACAAAAGACTAAAGCGATTAACCCGTTAGATATTTCTCAACATACAGTGGAGTTTTTATTGTCTTAAATAATTATTAATGTAATAAAAAAAAGCTTTAAGAAACAAAGCTTAGTACCTTCGTTTCACTATTCTTACTCAATTTAATTTCTCCCTACATAAAAAAACTTGTCTTTGAATGCACTTACCCTCCTCCAATAGTAATCATTTTTGAATCAGCAGCCATAAAAAGTTCAGCCCCATGTCCAAGATTGCGTTCACCTTCCATACCAACCCATGGATATTTAGCTCTTTCAGGATAAAGTGAAAACAAAAAGGTTTCACCCGTACCAAAGTAGGCTTGTCGGTTACCACGGTCGTCTTTTAAATTTCTTTCACCCCATTTTGATGAACAATAAGCGCCGAATACCTAATTTACATTAAAGCATGAAATTATCTCTTATTATGATTTAATAACGGATTATTTTTACCTCGTTGTTGCACGTTTTAATCATCAAAAGTGTTGGTTCGTGTTGTTCGACTCTAACGTAGAATGTTGTCAATGAACAACCGTGCTCTTCAGTGGTGTAGAGAAGTATTGGCTGATACATGGTGATTCTTACCGGGAGCCAAGACCATAATGTCAAAAGCTGCAGACACATGCACCCATAAGACATTACAAATTTTATCCCCGATTTTTTTTTATAAACCCAATTTTTTTTCGAGCAAAGCAAACATTTTGTAATTGTACTGTGTGGCTTCAAAAGCATCTATTAAAATAAAAATATAAGCTGCACACATTACATATTCACTAAAAAAATAGGTTTTTATTTTTAAATTAATATTTGCGAATCATTTAACTAACATTATGAAGTTTGTTCAAATTTGGTTACAAAAAAACGCCAATTCCCTTTTTCAAAATGGCGAAAAAGTTAATGTTAGTTAACTATCAATTACAAACTAATAATTAAAACTAAAAATATATATGCAAATTAAATTCATGCAAAATCAACAATCATATCAAAATACAACATAAACAAACAAGCAAGCAAATTGTGTAAGCTGGGAGAAGAAATCTGATCCTATTATAGTGTGCGATATACCAGGATGATTAAGTAATTAGAGCGTGATCTACAGAATATTTGTTTTTAAAAGTAGATCGCACGCTATAGTAGCATCAAAAGTAGTCGCTAAGAAAAAAGCTATGACTATGATTAAAAATTGCGAATTTTGAATTCTAAAATAAAATAATTTGAAGCACGATGTCACAATTTTCGTTGGGATGTCATAAATTTCGTTACGACATTATAATTTTCGTGACGACGTCATAATTTTAATTACGATATTACAATTTTCGCCATGATGTCAGATTTTCGTTAAGGCGTCAAATTTCTTTTATTATTTTGTATTCTTGCAGCTAAATAAGGAGGATAATTTTATTGTGTTAACAGCTATTAAAGGATAATTTAAATAAGCGATTTTCTTAAAACTACTTGGAAGAACTTGTTTACAAAATGTAACAAAAGTTATCGGTATAATTTTATTAAAGAAATTTTATGCGTTAAATATGTTTATTGTTTTTAATAATGGACGGTCAAGTTTAATCCAAAATATTAAGTCCAATATTTATTACTTATTTACATTTATAGTAGAAAAAAATGAACAATTTTCAAAAATATTAAATGTTGGCAACGTTGGTTAATAAAGACAGCTTTTTTTGAAAAATAATTATTGGTAACATTGGCACATGAAGTCGACTTTCAGTTTTCGAAAATATTATATGTTGGCAACATTGGCTCCTGAAGGCAGTTTCATAAAACATAACTGCCAACAAAACAAATTTACCACTAAATCCCAAAAATAATTGAGTTTTAGAACACTAACTAATAATTTATAATTTGCGTTTTATTTTTTTAATTTAATGCATTTGGTAATTCCATAAAATATTCGAAAGGCTGTAGAAATATTAATGTCAAAATACAAAAAAAACTGACACATCCAAGAAAAATGGATTAATTCACTTATGCGTTTACAAATTTCTACAATTTTTGGCATGCATAAGTAATCAGAAAATATTTTTTTGTAAAGATAACTACAAATCGAAGTATTGCCAATAAAACAAACTTTTAACTAATGGCAACATAAAATATAAATGCCGTTATATTTTAGTATTTTACCACATGTTGACGACATTGTTTTTAAAGGCAGCGTCATAGAGTATTGTTGCCAACTACTTTTCACATAACGGCAAATAGAAAATTCAAATAACAAATGAGAACTGAGTCCGTTAAGTGTCAACTGTCGCGTAGTACCAAAAGGGTGGCGCATAAGTCGAGGGATGTTGATAAAAAAAAATTATTGTGTTTTTAACATTTTATTATGGATGTATTATGTAATATTTAAGTAAAGTATTTCACTTAAAATGTGCGGGTATTATCAATCAATCTTTGTATGGCGGAGCTTGAAAATAGAACGATATGGCACAACATACTTAGATCTATGCGCCACTTGGTAGCTGAGCGAGGGACTACGAGTTTGACGACACTTAAGAGACTCATGTCAAACAATAGTGTCCAGACCTGTTTATACGACCGTGGTTGTAACACATTAATAATTGTTTTTACAGGGCAGCTTAAGTCTTAAATGACGTTATATTAAGAACTTTAGTGTCGGCAACACCATTTCTTGAAGGCAATTAGGTGTTGTTGCCAATAACACATTTTCTTACCAATTGCCAACATACAATTTAAATAACCTTATATTTTTTGACACTAAAAAACTTGGCAACATTGTATTTTAAAGCCAGCTTCCGAACACAATGCTACATATTTTTAACTAATTGCCAACATAAAATTTAAATGTGTTTCTTGAATATATGTGCAAATAAAACTAATGGCACCCTTGTTTCTTAAAGGCATCTTCAGGGTGCGTTGTAGACAATAAAACAAATTCTTAATAAATTGCCAACATACAATTAAATAAAATTATATTTTAATACTTATTTACTTCAATGCTCAATTAATTATTTAATTAATGTCCAATTAATTATAATTTTATTATGTTATCTCTTTAATATATTTTCTATCCATAAGTCATGATTACGTAGGCTTTTAATACATTCTGTAAACAATGTTTTCGTGTATATGAATATGTACAATTCTTCGAACAGACATTAAAAAATTATATTTACATCTAGAAAAAATAAATATGGCAAGCTGCTAACCATTTTCCTATTGCGGTTGTGCAGAATTTCATCGTGGAACACGGGATTTGGGAAAGGAAACCATTTTGCCAGATGCAAAAATTGAGGAGTCTGCGGGAATATAAAATAAAATCCAAAAACTTAAGTAACTTAAAATAAAAGGGAAAAATACGTGTTGGAGGCAATAAAATTAAGAATTAATGAAAAATATTGTAGACTGAGCATTAAATAAAAGAAAACAAAATTTCTTAAACTATTATTTTTTATATTGATATGTTGTTTTTAATTTTTTTATTAAAAGTCGTGTATCGACTTGGGAAGTAAGTAAGTAGTAAAGTTTCCTTGTGATATAAATATTTTGGAAGAATTCGCGGACGAATTAAGTTTAAATATTTTCGAAGTAATGATATTTCTTAGCATTGATTTTGGAAAGAATGCGTGGACGAATTTAGAGTTATTATTAATTCGAAATTTGCATTGCTTTGAAAAAAAAATGCACGAAAAATTTGTGACATTTTATACATATAATCAAGGTTGGCAGACCTTATTTTGTATTTTTACAAATACAAATTTAAGACCACCTACCTTGAGAATAATTATGTAAGTATACATATTATAAAAAATAATTTAATAGAAAACATATTATTCGTTTTTTTGTAACTTATTAATATTTTTCTCATTAACCTCAATTTTATAACATTTTAAATTAGAATTCTGGTTATAGATTGAAAAGTCCATTAAATAAATACAGAGAAATCAGAAATGAATAATAACCACGTGACCTCGTAGTTAGGCCACCCAACTAACACCAGTTGGTAAAACTGTTAACGTTAACCCAATCATTGGGTAGTAAAGCATTAAGGGTTTATTAAAAACAAATCTGATTAACATCACACACCTTAAATACATAAACAAAACGCAACTAAACTCTTACTGTGAGTAACAACGAACGCCAATGATTGAAATATGCAAACATTAAATATTAAAAGTCGTTTGGGTTGCCTCCCTACGCGGCCACGTATTTCTATTCTATTCTATTCTTTACTCTGAGGGGAATTAGGTTTAAAAGAGGCGCCGTCTAGCGGTAGATCGTGAAGTAAATCGAGTCGGTTGACATTCATTGTATTCATATAGAACTTTTATGACAAATAAGTGTTTTAATTGTTAAATTTTAAATATTTTCTGTCTTGTGTAAAAACATAAAAATACTCCTTACATTTGCTTCTAACCTGTAAATATTACTGAATGATACCGACTAAAGTGTCCATTGACAGATTGATCGCAGCGCCACCACTAGGTAAAGTTAATTCCCAATTGT
>JARJDX010060667.1:0-25217 GCA_030264735.1 Gymnusa sp. GC000175 | reverse complement strand
GTTTTTGAATTTTACTGATGACTTTTTTGATGACACGATAAATATCCTTTAAATTGTAATTGTTGTTGAGTAGTGTATTTTTGACGTTAGTCAGTTCTGAAAACAACGATTTCTTTTGAGAGATTGGATGGGCTCTATATACTAGAGAATTTATGACTGATAATTTTTGGGAAGGATGATGAGGTGAGTTCCCATTTAAGTAACGATCTGTGTGGGTGGGTTTCCTGTAAACTGTATGACCTAGTTTACCATCGGGGCGTTTTGAGACCAAAACATCTAAGAAGGGCAATTGGCCCTGGAAACGTTGGCAACAACCAATAAACATACGCGACTTAAACCCGAAAGTAAGAAAACTTACATCGACCTCAGTCGCGAAAGTCTAAATTCTAAACATATATGATATTTTTCCAAATTATGTCGCTGGAATTTGTTTTTGTTTTTATATAAAATGAATTTATGAATATTTATTAAAAACAATATATATATTTTGCCCATCGAATGTTACTGTCGGTCGAAGCCCTGATAAAAGAAGAGGGGTGGCGTTGGTGGGCCAGATTAGCAGACTACCCGCTGAAAAATATAATCATCGCTCAAAGACGCAATGGAGCCTCAGAATACAGAACAAAACGGCGAAAAATCAAAAAAAGAATATGGAAATTAAAAGTTACCCAAATCGAATGCTAGAACATTTGTCCTATAACAGTAGAGCCCAGGAAACCATTATGGAAATGAATAAGCATATGCTTTCTAGAAGAAAATAAAGAAAAGGAAAATACAATATGAAAACTATATTCTGATCTATAACGGTAAAGGCAAATAGCAAAGAGCTCAAGCAGGGGTTGGTCTGCTTGTCCAAGAAAAACTTGAACAACATACTGAAGAAATATCTTAGATAGATGAATAACTAATTTACAAGACCCTTAAGTTTGGTACAGGAAAAATGCACCTAGGGAGCACCTATGCACCAGCCATAAGTAAAGAAAAAAAAGAAACGATAATTGTTCTTTAACAATTTTTAGGAAACACTCGACAAAATACCAGCGAATGAGAAGACCTTCATACTAGGAGATCTAGTGCAAGGGTTGGAAATCACTGAATCACTCACGGCGTGATGTTAAAATTTAATGAACCCATTTTAAATAAAAATGGTGCAATATTAATCGCAATGTGCGCACAAAATAAACAACAGCCACATAAAATGTAATAATATAAATACACATGGTCTAACATACGAAATCAAAAATCGATGATAGATTCCGTCATCAACATAATAAAACATGCATCAAAACCAGTTCTTGGATGTACGGACACTCGGCTCCACAAACGTGAGATATCGAGGTAATATAATTCTAACAAACGCAAACCTACAAACAATAAATATTCAACATAATCAATAGTACTAAAATCCTATAGGCCAATAGAATATCGGAAAAATCGAAACCAATCCGATAAACACAACCTCAACCAGTGCTAAAGAATCTCTCGGAATGAGGATAACAAAAACAAATGGAAGCCGCAACACAAAACCAAGTTTTTCTGAGGAAATAAAAATACTAGCAGCAGAGAAAAGAGCTGCCTATCTGGCTTACAAATGGACCAATACACCGGATGAATACTCCAAATAAAACAAGTAATGAAGGACAAGCATCACCATCCCAATATTTAATAAAGGTACTAAAAAAGATCTAAAAAATTATCGAACATCAAAACAAGTAACAAAAATCCTGGCAAAATAACATTACAAACGCGAAAAAACGAGGAACAACAAGGCTTCCGGCGGATCAGATCCACAGTTGACGCGATTTTAAAATTATTGGATGTGACAAAGATCTTCAAGCGGCACAAAATCAACAAAAAATTAATAAACATAATACGTGAACTAAAAACCAGAAACACAACACAAATAAAAATAAACGGCGCTTTAACAAAGGAAGTGTCAAGTGAGGAGTTTAGCAAGGACTCAGCTTAAGCTCCACATTATTTAACATCATTATGGACCAAATTATAAAAAGCATCAAGAAAACCAATGACGGATTTAGAATGGGAACAAGTCCAGCAAAAATACTATGCAATGCCATTATACCATCAAGGATCCCTGAAAAAGGTGTTTTTTTTTATACAAAAATTCATAAATTGGGACGTATTTGTCCTAACTCAAGGGCGTAGCCAGAGGGAGGGGCTAGGGGGCTGCGCCCCCTCCGTCCCTTAAGGCGAAGCCTTACGTGAGCTGGTGATGGTGCAAATTTGCGTTGGATTACGCAAAATAACTATCTCCGCACATATTTTGCATCAAAATGTTTCATTATATTTTAGACAGATTCTTCCAAAAATGGAATTAGTCCCCCCCTTGTGGAATTTCTGGCTACGCCCCTGCGTATCACTTATGTTATAAATGGGGTGTATATATCCCATTTTATTATTATGTGGCACTAATTCTTGCAAAGGTGCGTTTAAACTACGCGCAACTGTTTCGCGAGGCAAGACTCGCTTAATGTGGACGTGGCCCCAATCTCGAAATTTGTTGCGCGAGCCAGACCCCAGTCGATTTAGGGGCGCGCGCCAAATAAACTCTTACCTCCCGTTTCGTCTACCTCACCTTCTTTCATGCCGAGCAACGTTTCGCTCTGTGAAAATGGGAAAGTTAGACAGCCGCCGAACGAATCATTCTCGTTAAACAGTTGCGCATAGTGCAAACCAGAAACCATTTAAGCAAACGTGCCCCACATTAAATTTTGGTTATATAACGTACAAACTATGGGCAATAAAATTTATTACGTGAATTTTAAGCGGACATTTTTTAATTTATCAGGATGCACGACGTGACACCCGAACGAGTAACTCTAATACCCGATTGGTCAGGTGAAACTAATACAGATAGCAACACTGTATATAGGTGCGCATATCGGTAGAAAAAACTAATGCCTGAACGAAAAAATAAAACTTTAATAAGTTCCCTAAAATTTTATAAATTATTCTATTGGGGTGCACCTAAGGACATACATATTTATACTAATAATATATAATCCTTAGCAACAAATTGTTAGATCACACCAGATTTAATAAATAACCCAAATTTAAAAATAACATTATACATACGTTGAAGAACATGGTATAAACCATAATTTTCTATTAGATCCAAAAACTTCAAGAAAGTTCTTTCTACGTCCCAAATTAAACCCACTTTTATCAGCCCCACCGACAAATATAGGAGCTCTAAAAGCCTCTACAAAACAACCGAAATTACTTTCGACTTAAAATCTAAAACAATTAACTTACCTAAAGTTGTTCGATTCAATGAGACCAAATAAAGATGGTAAAGAAATAAAGAAGCTAAACTAAGAGCGAACATAACAGCCACAAAAAATAGAAATAAAATGTGAAATCGGCCCATTCCATCCAATGAACCCTGGAAATAAACAAAAATATAGTATTTTTAATAAAACTTTTAAAAATTACATTATTATACGTAAACAGCCATAACGCACAAGCTGTTAGTCGTTAGTCGACGTTTTTACATAAACTCAGAAGAACGCTCACTATCAAATGATCAATCAGTCATATTGATAAACTGTTTTTAATATATGATGCAAAGATAACAGGGATATTTCACCCAGCGCCCTGGATAAGAGATTACACACCGGATGTCTACTTTGTAACCGTGCAAAAACCGCGCTGGAACTTTCTGAAGGCTAACACGTACACAAACATATAAACACAAACTGCCGCATGTTGGTCTTATGAAAACAACTGCCTTTTGATGTATACCAAGAGGGTTCAGAAAAGACTAGTCCCCGGTCACAGACTTCTATTGATCTGTACAACAAATGCCAAGGTACTGAAGAACCAGAAGTCGCAGAACTGATACGATCCCTAAATAACGCAAGGAAAGAAATGTGGATAGCTATTGTAGCAAAAATTAACTTTACACACTCTAGTAAGAAAGGATGTACCCTATTATGACGACATGGGGCAGCAAACCAACCCATTAAGTTCAAAAACCATGGAAGAAATAGCCTCTGAACTGTTAAATTTGACCAACGAGGTAAAAGTTGACAACGGCGTAATGAAGGAAATTACTAGGAAGCTAAAAACAATTGAAGAACAACGCATCCATCAAACAATGTTTCACAACCGTTTAGGTTAGACGAAATCCAGAAGGGAATTAAACCAAACAAAAGCTGGACAAGCGGCTGGTATCGATGAGTTATACCCGAAATTTATTAAATATTTGAAAAATACAACTCAAAAATGGTAAGTAGATTTTTACAACAATATATTGGCAACAACTAAAACACCCCCGGACTTCAAAAAAGCATGAGGATTACCAATTCTCAAGCCTGGATGATCCAATAAGCTACTGCCCTTCATCATTATTAAGCATGTGCTATAAACTATTAGAAAGGCTCATTATAACAGAATTGCTCCAACCATCAACAATATTCTCCATCCTAAGCAAGCTGACAAAGTGATTGCTCTCACATTGCATATAGAAGCTGGTTTACAAAGACGCCTAAAAAGAGCAATCGCCGTCATAGATTTAAAAGCAGCCCATGACACCGTCTGGAGATACCAACTACTTCGCAAACTGTTTGAAGAGATCCTATGCAGCAAATAGAAAACATGTTGACAAATAGACGATTCAGAGTTAACATTATTGATAAAAGTATTATTTATAGATCTATTAAAACAGCCTGGCACAGGGATGTGAGATTGAAACTAGTCACCAAAACGTCAAAATATATCACACACTTATCAGGCTGATACTAACGTATGCTGGCGAAACATGGACGTTGAGTAAGAAAGATCAAATGTCATTGAGAGTGGCTGAACGAAACATCCTACTGCAAATTTTCGGACTGGTAGAAGAAAATCTAATCGAAAGAGCAGACATAGGGCGATACATAAAGGCACAACGCCTCGAATCTGAAATGCTTGACTCTGAATTAAGGAACATGAATAATGACAGACTGGAAACCGATGGAAGGGTGAACAAAAGGGAGGGCAATAAAAAGGTGGATGGATGAATAGAGGAAGATGGCAGGCTGTTGTGGAACAGGCCATAGGCTGTAGCGCTACCCAGAAAGAATCACAGGGATCTGTACTGGCTCTACTACTTATTACCACAAAATATTCATATACCTACTTACAGAAAATTTGTCATGGAAAACGAAGTCACAGTGTTACATGTAAATAAAAACTGCCTGGGTAGAACTAAATATTAGTTTTGGTAATGCTACCACACAACCATCACTTAATCTATCTAGAAGTGTCGCTAGATCGATCATTAACATACAAAAAAACATGACAAAGGATAAAAATAAGAAAAAAATCATCCAAAAACTTGCAGGAACATCATGGGGAGACTCCAGCACACTACAAACATCCTTAGACTGAATGGACCAAGTATAGCAATGAAGCCCTAGTCATGGGCAGCTTCAGATATATGCAATCAGCACTTAATTACATAAGTACAAAGTCCCAGGTTATAACTTCCCTAGAAACATGTGAACAATGCTGACCACTTCCCCAGGGCATGGGAAATATATATATATATATATATCAGCTACATAAATGGAACATGGTGGAGTCCGGCATATAACTGTGGAATGAACCAACAGACCATCCTACATATTATACACGAAATATATATCGAGGTGTTCATGAGCGGATCACGCGTTGAACATTGTTTACGCACACTCCGTATTGAAAATAAATGGTTAGTAATATTTTGGGGACTTTACTTACCAGATGTTCCGAACTTTGTCGGGGTGCGTTCTAAATAAACAAATAGGGAAATTAAACACTACACCTAGTTATAAAAAAAGGACCTACCCGACAGAAGGCGATGAAATATTGCAATGATGTTATACATATGAATAAACAATATACTAAGGCATAGCCTAGGAATAAAACAAAGTATTTGTAGTTTGTAAAGCACACACAGTTATTAACCCATGGACAATGGTGATCCATTTTTAAGACACATTCGCCACACACTGAACAATGGTGTGATCTATCAGGCTTAACATGTTTACACTTGTCACAATATCGAGGATGTCCATTCACTGTACGATTGTGAAGGGGCAAATCCCTAGCAAATGTGTGTAATATTGAATTTTGAACATCCTCATTTTCGGCATGAATTAGTCTTTCTAACTCCATTGATGGGATTTTAAACTAAAAACAAATGCTATCACAACATTTTAATTTTTTAAATGACATCTTACTTTTAATGGTACTGTTGCTACTTGTGTAAAAATTGTTTTAAAGTAAGCCCACATAAACATAAAAAATAATATATGAAAAATTATAATATATATTACTTTTTGTACAGTTGATTGAATTGTAACTAAAATAAAATGTTTAGTATCATATAATATGTGATCTATGTGATAAACTTACATATACATAGCTGGATTACATAGGCATAATATGACCAAACGATAATACTAAGTATAAATAATACGGGAACCCATTTAACAGCTTTAATACAAAGATAACATGGGCCTCTTACTGGTCGTATTTGGCTAGTTGCTGTTCCTGGCATAGCCATTCTTTCTCAAAATTATTTTCACTTAGTTATAATCATATTGTTAACTAAGAAAAACTAAAAATAAAATTAAATAAATAGAAAGCATGTTTATAATTAGACAAAAGTTACTCATGTTTATTTAATAATTGTCATTTTATAATCTAATACATATCACGTCAGCGCACTGATAAAAGCATGATAAAATTAATAAGAAAATCAGTGTTGCCAACGTGAACTTTAAGATTATAAAATATATACAGTTGCATTCGACCTGAAACTGGGACGCACACCCACACACTCATTGGCGATTCAACCTAGGCGACACACCCTCTAGCGGAGAAAAATGTACTTCTCCCGTAGTGGGTACTATATTTAATTCATGTGTTTACATATTTAAACGATATTTACAAATTCACCAAGCATAAAAAAACACCCTGAATAGAGCCCAGCCACTGAAAAACACAAAAAAAGCATATCTTTCATAACCTTATTTTACCTATTTTGAGCAATAAAATATGACTGGAAAAATTATTTTGGATCGCCTATACGCGCCTATATCAAGCTAAACGATACGCCCTCTGGCGGGGAAAAATGTACCACGCCCAGAAAACGGCACAGCCACAGAAAAATACACAAAAAAACATCGAGTTACTATTATAATAATCTGTCATAACCTTATTTTACCCACCATGTGCAATAAAATATGGCGGGAAAAATTAATTTGAATCGCCAATAGCGTTTTCTACTCGCACATTTGGTGCGAAGTGGGTGCATAAAATATTGTACTGTTTAGGTTTTGGGTGTTTTGCTTGTACTTTCAATGCGCACTCAATCGGTGTTTCTAGTGTTCCACTAGGATTAAAAATGCTACTCATTTTACCAGTAGAAAACGCTATTAGACAAGCTTTACAGTAAATCTTGGGAATAATTTTCAGTACTGATCATGCGATCAACTGAAATATAGTAATACTGAAATGGTCGTATAGCCTCTCCTATCCAATTCCGACTCTCACCTCCAAGTGGTAAACACCGGGAAACCTGAGCAACCTCGCTAGAGATGCGGTAACAAACCCGTATGAAAGGCGAAGTCAGGGCGAACGTGAGAGAGAGGAAGGAATGGCTCTCCAAAAAGGGGGTTGGACGCAAGACTAACAACACTGCTCCGTAAAAAAAATCTGTTGCGAAACCCCAGGCAAAGCCTCGGAAGAAACGGAACCTATAAAAACCACCCGATACACGGACTTCGCCATCGGAACATGAAATGTGAGAACGCTTAACAAGACTGGAGCATTGAAAACCCCTTTACACGTACTCCAAACCGTATCATCCCTGGGAGACATGGTGGGAAAAAAACTCGTGGGCAAACCGTGTAACCAGTGAGAAAGTAAAGTTCGAAGAGATGCTTCGGAGCTATTAGGAGTCGCATGCTGGAAAACAGCAGCTCGGAACTGTCCGGAATGAAGGCGGAGAATATGGGAGGCCAAGGCCCGATTTGGGTCTACTGTGTTTGCGCAGTAAGGTGCTGCACAGTTCATATGAAAAATTAAAAAGTTTAACTGTTGTTGTGTCCGTTGCATACTCTAATCGAACATACTGTATGTGGAATAGTCACATTTCATTTTTTTATACGTGTCTCCCTGATTTTAATGGCGCCAAATTTAAAAATATTTACAACCCTAATATATTATTTTAATTTATTTTTCCCAAAATTATTATGAATTAACAACACTAACTCGAGAAAATGTATTTACGTTATTTATATTAAATACAAATTATGAAATTAAATGCTGAGAAAGCTCAGAATGTATGTATTCGCTTATCGTTGTTGTTGGTCATTTCCCATCAGATTAGAAGTATCCCATTTATAACACCTAGCATGGACGACAAATCAAAGCTTTTTAACTTAAAAAATTTTATAAAACAAGAAAACGGGCGTTTGTCGTCTCTAACAGTACCCAGGGATTTAAGCTTAGGAGGATCTAAACCCAAAAAAGTATACACCCCTAACCTCAATGCTGTACGAAATAAAAATAAATATAATCCGTAAGTAAGTACCCCAAAATATTCAGAAATTATGATTAAATCATTTAGGAACATTCAAAAGCTCCAGAAAACTCAAAATAAAAGAACACCTCGAGAACATAATAAAAATGCGAACAGTGGTCGATTCATCCAATCTCATGGCATATTCTCTGAGGGAACAGCTAATATTAAAAGACCAACCATCCATTCAGATAAACATGCAAGTATCAGGGAACAAGAAACTAGCTCGGGGATGATTAAACCAAAACTCGGCAACTCGTGGAATGTAAGTTTAACATAAAAATATATTGCACAATATTAAACAAAATTTCAAAAAAATTAGATTGATTTAAAACAAGAATCAGGTGTTGTGGACGACCTTTTAGCCTGTGATGAAGATAGCAGCTCTGATAATGACGGTGACTATGAACCAATAGTTTTACCATTAGTTGCCAATATTGGTAAATTTATCCAAATAGTTTATTAATAAACACTAACGCTTTAATTAATTACAGGTGGTTTCATGAATAATTTTAAAGTAAAAAAAGATTTTGATGTAACGATTAAAAAAGAGTTATCGGATGAATTAAATGGGAATAGTGAGCCATCATGTAGCACAGGTTGGGTACTTAATTTTCTTTTTTCTAACAGCCTTACTCACTGAACAGGCGACCTGCCTAATGTGTGTTGTAAATTTTGTCTGTTATAACATGAACATTCAGTTTTAGTGGTTCAGAATAATTCATAATTTTTCCTGGGGCATGTACACTTTGTGATTGCCTTTTAACTAAGAGTTGGTTGTAATAACTAATTTTGGTTTCTGGGTTTAAACCCAACAACTAAGTTGTCCATTTTTTTCTTTGAGGCACCTAACCCTAAGAACAGTATACTGAGAGAACTGCTTATGCCCTAAGTCTACTTTTTACCGCTCTATAAACATGTTGTGCAATCCAGTCCAGACCCCACCTATATCTGTATAACCAAGTCCAATAATTATAAGTTGAAAAATTATGTTCATTGTAATTATTATTTTTTTATCTATTGTCTACTACAGCCTTTATTGTTTAATGAAAAAAATTACTGTAGTATTTTTGGCATTATTTTATAAATTTAGTACAGACTCCGGGGCCAGTCATGCTTTTAATTAGAGTGAAACTGCATCCCAGGACCAGTTTTGACTGGTTACTATTTTGTAAGCAGTCCTGTCAATATACTGTCCTTGATATAACCCAACTTAAGAAACGAAAATTGCATCTGGCCATTAACACAATGTTTTTCTGTGCTAATGTATGCATACTTAACTTGTATGTTGAAATCTGACCATAAAATAAGACACCTACAGAAATTGTATGCCATTGAGACTTTATTTTCTGTTCACTTGTTTATTAATTTTGAACTACAATGGGTAATCGGTTAACGAACATAATCTGTTTCAAGCCGAATTTTTCGTTCACCGAACATTGATTTGCCATAAATTATTTGAAACCAACTATCTAATCCGTGTTGTGTTCTCTGAGAGGTGTTCGTTATTTGAATAAGTGTAGTATGAACCTATTGTTCGCAGTCCGAACTGTTCTTAAAGTGTCACTCACTGTAGTAGGAAGAAATACAGAATCTGGTGTGACACAAATAATGGCAACGAATGGTTAGCTTATGCTTAGCGTAGTAGGCAACAATCTATAGGCACATAATACATTATTAAATACTTTTATTTATATTTTATTTTAGCTAAAGTAAATAATTCCTATGTTTTCACACCTTCCTCATTTTCAAATGGAAAATTGTACGATGATGATCATGTTTCTATGTCGCTAATCAAGGTTAATAACATTCTAATTGATAATATATGCATATTAAATGATTTGTTATAGTTTCCTGATTGTATGCCTGGGAAAGGTTTTGATGATGACAATAAAATTATAGATTATACTGTGGATCAAATGAATGAAGGAAAAATTGGAAAAATACTCTTACGAAAATCAGGAAGAGTTGATGTGATTGTAGGAAAAACTAATTATACTCTTGATGCTGTTGAGGCAGCACATTTTACGGAGGTAATAAATAAATTGTATATTTTTAATCGTTTCTTTGAGTCATACGACAGTTGTTTTTAAATTTCTTCTCTGTGTATAGACCTAGGAACTTGCAACAAAAATAGATTCGTTTTATCTTTAACTTAATATATACTAGACCCATCTTTAAATTCAAAACTGCATTTAAGAACAAATTGTTTAGAATTTTGTCAGTTGATGGGGTTTGTAGTCATTTATTTAATAATTCCAGTAGAACACACTGAAATATAGTATAAGTGGAACGCGCTTTTACGACGCCAGCGCAAGGCGACAGAAGCATCAACCAAGGGGAGTTGGTGTGTGTTATAGAATCCGCTCGAAAAGTGTTATGATACTGCATCTATATGTTATATTGCGCGTACGCAGGAATGTAAGACAATGACATAAACTCCCCTAGGTAACTGTCTCGCTTTCTTTACGCAGCGATATCATAGGAGTGCTCATTCCAATATTACTATAATTCAGTGGTAAAGCAGGGATCACATTTTATTGCATTCTGTTTTTAATATGCAGAACAACTGCATTATGTATAGACATGAAGCCAGCGTAGAGCACAAGCTTCAAACTTTATCTAACTAGGCTACAAGTGGATATTTATATCCAAACATCTAACACATGTAATAAAAGGACATAAGTCATTAGATAAATTTAAAAAATCTGTGATTGCTTTACACATAAAAATAATTTTTGAAAATTTAATAAAAACCCGAAGTTTGGGGATATATTTTGAAAATTTTGGCAATTCAATTTGGCTAAAATTTATGTAAAGAACAGTGCTATTAAGTGGTACTTTCCACATTTTGTTTTTAGGTCTTTTTTGTGTATTGGTAAAAATAAGTATTTCATCCAGTCTTTCAGCCATGTTTTTGTTTAACATATTCTTTGGCAAGGCTTGTGCAGTAAGTTGGTTCCTTGTTTTCCCATTGCTTTAATAAGTTCACCAGATATGGCGTCTATTCTTGAGAATCTATTTTTCAGGACATTTTATTTTACCTAGTTTAAAATATGTAGAATGCTTAGAATTCCTTGGACCGCACACCGCACCAACATATCAGTATTGGACGAGATACGGACAAAACGCATTTCCGCTAGAGTCCACACACGTATGCTGCAATTCCTTGGACATATAACAAGCAGAGCCGAAAGTCTTGAAAATACCATATACCAAGGCAAACCAATGGGAAGGAGAAGACGTGGTAGATCACCGCAGCGGTGGAAACGTCCACTATCCTTGAAGAACCGTTTGAGAATGCGCTACGTATTGTATAGGATGGAATGGAAGAAGATCATCCATGACAGAGTCCCAAACGAAGATTATGGTTAACCACAATACATCTTATTAAATGTCATGATGATTGATGATGGAAAATATGGAAAAAAGCTATTAGAATTTTTTTTTTATTTAAAAACTCGGGAAAGGAGCAACATTAAAGTTTGTCTAAGGGAGCACATACTTTTTAAGCAGGATTTGCCAATATAGGAAAAAATAAGATACATATCAAAATTAGAGAAATGTAGAGAATTAAATCACAATCGACCTATTGATTTCGATTTACTGAGTTGCATTAACTAGTGGTTACAAATTAAAATACCAACGCTGCCAAATTTCATATTCTATATATAAGTGGCGAAGAAACCAGATTGTACAGTGTGTTAGCAATTTAATTATCAGTAGCATTAACAGATGATGTTAAGGCATTTTAGCGACAGCTCAAATGTGTTGATAGCAGTGGCAGCTGGTGACAATAGAAACAGGTGGGGTCAAAAAAAAACTACTCAAACGAAAGGAATAGTAATCACTGTCCTCGTGATATTTTTGGACGCTTAAAATTTATTAAAATAATTACAATTTTTTATATTATAATTATTGAAATTGTACAGACAATGGGGGGGCCAGGCCCCTATACACGAGCCGCCACTGGTTGAAAGTTTAATTTTTTGTTTACTTTTTTTTAGGAATTAATGTGTACACCACAATCGGAAGAAATGAAAAGAGATCCATCATTTACAAGTTTAGGAACTGTTAATGAAAAATTTGTTATATCTCCAATTTGGCCAAATTTATTACCAAAAAAAAGAAAACTTGCATAGCATAAGCGAAAATCTTGAAATATATATGCTCAAAAACTGGCAAACCATATTTACTCAATTATAAGGTAAAAAAATATATTTTTTTAAGGTGATTGTTAAAAATTGAATCACCTTATATTTTAGACTGCTATATATTGAGACTATGATACATTGATAATTGCACATACTACTTATATAATTTTTTTTTTTAAGTCCGAAAATATTGAAGATCGCCATATATTGCCTTATAGTTGGATAAATATAGTAATTATATCCTTGTTACATTTTTATTGTTCATACACAATCATTTTATATAATACTTATTTAATTTTGTACTTGGTGTTATTTTTAAACTTCCTTTTCCTGATTAAAAATGCTTTTTATTATAGTGAAAGTTACACAAATATTGTTATAATACTTATAAAACACAACAAACATATTTGAATTTGTAAGTGAAGAAAGTTTTGTTATTCGTGAAACTCTAAATTAGAAGATTTTGCTACGAAACACAAAGTATCAGTGACTTCATCAATCTAAAATAAAAAAAAATTATATATTAAGACTAACGATATTTTTCAAAACTCACAAGTTTTGCGGTAGGTTTACCAGCACCATGTCCTGCCCTGGTTTCAACCCTCACCATTAAAGGTTTAGTTTGTTTAGGCAAATTACCAATTTTATTTTGCAATTCAGCAATGAATTTAAAAGAATGTAAGGGCACAACTCTATCATCGTGGTCGGCAGTTAATAATAAGGTGGATGGATATTGCACATCACCTACCATTAAAAATTAAATAAATCACTATTAATGGTACCTACTTTGCACAACGAATTCAACGCTGTGAACATTTAGAATATATGGATAGCATCTATTTACAACGGTTCCACACGAAAAAAAGCGCTCACGGAGAAACGCAACACAGAAAAAAAAATTAAATTTGTTTATAACCGTATATTACCACCACGTGAGACCACATAGAGATGTGTCACGTGGCGGCCTACATGCACAGCTGATTTGTATATAGTTAAAAAGTGATTTTTATTCTCAATTAGATCTTAAATCATCTCTTTTGGACTTTAAACCAATAAATATGAGTAACAATAAATTTAAATCCATTTATTACTGCTTCTGCATATATTTCTTTAGTTTTGTATGCCGCCGGGGCGCCATTTTAAATTTTAAACTGCCAGCATTTGATACACCTTTTTATGGCATTTCATTTTTTATTTATACCCTTTATAAATGTAAAATAAATAATCTATCCCCTCCTACATCCTACTAGGACTCGAAGCTCTACAATTTGTATCGCCCTTATCTTTTGTTTTAACGCTCCGTTTGCCGTCGCGACCCCAAAGGTTAAAAGAAACGTCATCTCGAAAACGGCATGTCCAATCGAAAAATATTCAAAACATATTTTGTATTTAGTACTTATTGCTAGAGTACAGCAGAGCAATTTGGTCCATCCCGACTTAAATTTGAAAATTTTCGAAAATATTACCATTATATATCCGAAATATATGGCGAAAATCCCTTAATCGGGACTTGTTTTGTCTGCGCGTTCTTAAACTATGAGCAACTGCAAACTTTTGTAGATCTTTCGACGAACTACAAATTTTTTTTTGTAGTATACAAGATATCGACGAAGTTTGAGCATCGCGACGCCAAACGGGTTGTAATAAAAAATTAAGGCGACGTCAGATAGACCTTTAAGCTTTTTGTGATGTGATATTTTAATATCCTTACATCCAGTCCACAGGTAGACAGATAACTGTCATGAAGGAGTTTTTTTGTAGTTTTTATTTTGTAAAATCAAAGTTCTGACGTGTTAATAATATGCGGTTATAAAAATATATAATTTTTTAAAATGATTATTTTTCTGTGAGCGGTTTTGTCATGTGCGCTTTTTTTATGTACAACAGTGTTTCAAAAGTGTGTGCATCATTTTCGGTTATGTACCTTTTGGAATACGAAAGCATTTGCAGGCGCGCGAATGGTAATAAGAGGTTTATAACTATTAGGTAAGGAAAATAAAATTTTAAGCGGTCTTATGCTGTATAAATTTGATTAAACTACTCTAAATGTATGCTTTTTGCTATTTTAATGTCTTTGGATTCATGTTGCGTGTTATAATTGATGGCGTCTTATAATCGCTGTGAAAAAGTATTTTTACGTTGACGATCCTTGGATATGAGGTGAGCTAGTAGGGTAACAATCGTCGCTAATTGAGAGTAGAACGCGAAAATTGTGCCTCCAATTGCTGCATAAAATTTTCTCAAAATGAACTCACTATCATGTTGCTTCTGACTTTGATGATTATACATACAAAAGTGCGTAAATATGCAATATCATGTCTTTTACTTTTTAAATTTTTGTAAAATAAAATAATTATTGAGCGTTCCTCTTTTTTAAGCACTGTAGTATATTAATTGCTACTAATAGTCGATTCAGAACGATTAAAATTACCTTCAGGTACTCTAATATTATGTAACGGTGAATATTTATACAAATATTCAAAACCTTCCGGATTTTCTGAAGAACCATAATCGGATTTCCAAGCATATCCAATGGTAAATTTATGGAAACGTAACATATCCAGAACACCAACTTGACAAATTGCTGTTGAAAATAATTGTGGAGCTTGATTAATGCAAGCAGCTACCAATAAACCTCCATTAGAACCACCAAGAATGGTAAGCTTGTTGGAATTCGTATATTTACTTTCAATTAAATATTTAGCAGCGTATTGAAAGTCATCAAAGCAATTTTGCTTATTAGCGAAACGACCACCATTGTGCCACTTATCTCCATATTCCCTGTTGAAGTAAAATTGTATGATATATGTACTTGTTAACCTCTTGAATACTACAAGGTTAAATGCGCTTAGGACGAATATATTCATTATCATCATTGCTGTTGCAAACATTAATATATTAATTTAACTTGTAACGTTTCAGGTTTTAATCAATGTAAAGATTAAGTCGCGATAATTTATTGGTTGTAGTTGATTAAATCATTGAACCAAATCAAAACCTTCGTACTAAAGCCTATTTATTTATACAGTTGCCACCACCATTTATGTTACAGCTATTACTCCTTAGTTATGTAGAACACTATGGATAACTGATTAAATGTGAATGTTATGCACTTTGAGTGCAGATGCTGAAGTGGAAATTTGAAGTTCCTCTTTGAATTCTTTAAAAACTTATCAAAAAAGGATTTAAATTGAATTGTTATTAAAAAGTATCCTCGTAATTATAAATATACCGGCACTTATCATTACAGATTTTTCGGGGACGTTTGCATTTCGCGTATATGCATGCGTGTAACTATAATTCAATTTCGTAATCCTATTCGAGCCAAGCGATCTCTATCTAGCGGACAATCCATAAAAGCAGATAGAATGTAAACAAGTACTCAAATAATAATGTATTTGCTTGTTTGCATTCTATCTGCTTTGGTGCTTAGTACCAAATTGTCCGCTAGATGGAGATGGCTTGGCTCCAATCGAGAATTGAGGCGAGAGATATCCTGGAGTTTTAGCTATTAGATAAAAAAAACAAATTTATATAAAAGTTATTTGATTTAGCAATGCAAACTTAAGATTGATGTAAAAATAAAATTTGCCATCTTGCATTTTAGTTTTCAAGATGTTGGTTTGTAAGTTATTAATGTAGGAATCCAATTTGGGACCCACTGTTTATAGTTTTCTGAAAAGCTTACCCTCCTCCTCTGATATTGGCAACAACAAAACATCCATCAAAGTGGTTAACAAAAACAAGCCTGGAAACTGAAAATGATGGAGTTACATTAATATTGAACCCTCCATAACCATACAAAGAGCATGGTTTGGTACCATCCATAACAAATCCCTATAACAAAAAAAATTAGAAAACTTCTAAACTCTGCATAGAAAATTTAACCTTTTTATGAATAATAAACATTGGAACTTTCGTACCATCTTTACTAGTATAAAACTCCTGCTTGCTAACATATTTGGAAGGATCCAAATCTCCCACTTTAGTCTCATAAAATACAGTCTGTTTAATGCTAGACCCTGAGAAATCAACTTTGTATATTATATTGGGAGTCAGAAAAGACATAAAATTGTAGAACATTTCTTTGTGTTCTCTTTTGCCTGACATTCCGTTAATTGTTCCAAGCTCTACAGGAAAATCCATAATCTTTTCACCATTATCTAATTTATGCAATGATAAAGTGTTCTAAAATTTTTTGAAAAATAAATATATATATATTTTAACAAATTGGGAAGAATTTTGATTATATTGCAATTGGAATAAAGTTTTGTTTACATTTGGGTAGTAAACTGGCTGTTTAATAGTAAATGTAGAAGCTATCCTAATGTAAACACTTTTTAGGAACCCGGCCCCGCGTTATTATAAGGTAAAGCCTTTAATATAATCGTTGAAAACTCGCCGCCCCACAATTTTGCCGCTCTAGGCCTAGGCCTTTCCGGCCCATTGGGAAATCCGGGCCTATTTTTAACTATTAATAATTAGATTTGAAATAAAATTATTAATGATTTCTTGTTAAAAGGGTGATGAGAATATTATTTTTTAGGCCCTACGCAATTTTCGCCAGGCCCTGCTTGGGATAGTATTAGGCGTCGTATTAGTTATTCAAGATAAGGTAATGGATTAGAAGACAGGAATAGTAGCTCTCTACGCTTTTTTCTTACCTTGACGTCCCTGAGATAACACAAAACCAGTTGGTCAATATTTATAGGTTTTGCCCAGTCCAAAACATCTTTTTCATGCTCAGGAATTAAAGAAGTCCAATTAGCCTTATCAGGATTATCGAAATCGATAACAATAAGGCGATAATTTGGAGCATCTTTATTTGTATGAAAGATAAATTTGCTTCCATTATTGGTGATGTACTAAAATTATATAACAAAATAGAAATATTTTCTACAGGTGGCCCCCGGATAACAAGGGTTCGGCAAAACCAGATTCGGATAACGCGTATTTATGTATTTTTTCAAATAAGCTTAATTTTTCCGTGTTTACTTTAAAACTCCAGTAACGATGCGATCAGACATAATTCCGCTTGTTCTTAATACCACTGCATACATTTTCGTGCCATAATATTACAAATTTCGCGTTTATCAGCTGTTAACCTTCGATAATATTTCGCGAATTGGCCGTCGATACTTCAATATTTCGTGCAATTAAAATATTAACATATATTATAATTTCTGTCAAAATAATGCGCGCATACAATGTGAAAATCTACCTACTGGCAGTCATATTGTTCATGTTAACAGCGCCGCCAACGGATCCTGTAACTTCTAACAGTTTTCTCAACATCTGTTGGTTTTCCAGTTTGCAACATTTAAATTTAGCAACCTAATCAGGCTTTAAACATTGACATTTAATAAAATAACCGTAAAAAAGTAACTTTAGTTTATTTTTAAAAGAATGACGTCAATTTTAGTATTTTTCCAAATATTCTTTCATTTTATTAAAGAACAATATATTCTGCTTAAAATAAATAAAACTTCCTTCAACCCTTAAATTCCGCCACCTAAGCAGGATTTAAACATTATTATGTTATTACCGTAATGAGAATTAGGCAAAAAGTAGACACCGGGTTTATACCCATAAAATATTGCTAAAATCAGGTTGATACAAAAAAATATTAACAAACCTCATAATCGGCTTCCAATTCAGTTACAACTGGTTTAAGATCTAACTTTCCAGTAATATTTCCATGTAATTGAGCAAAGTAAAGCAAATTATTCTTACAACCTTTAACTGCAGTTACAACCAAATATTTTCCACAATAGCTCACCGTCGCACCACTAAAATTAATTAAATTAAAATTAAAAATTAATTTTGAAAAATTATCATTACATTCTTAATTGCGGATCATCAAACTCCACTACAACAAAATCCTGACTTTGATCAGTTCCTAATTTGTGATAGTATAATTTTTGGAACTCATTTGAATCAGTTTCTGATCCATCAACTTTCCCTTGTTGTTCTTTATAGGCCCCATAATAGAAACCTTCATTATCATGCATCCAAGTCATAGGACTGAACTTAACTTTTTTTAGAACTTCATCGAAATCCTCACCTTTAATTAATGACTTTTATTGACCTATTCTAAACACAAGTATACATTAATTAATAGTGCTGTAGTAATGCAAAAAAATTCTGTTCCACCTGCATTAAATATAGTTTGTGTTGCGTTTCTTTTTAAAATGAATAAATCCTGTAAATATCACTAATTTTGTTGTACAGTTTACTTATTTTTATAAATAAATAAATAAACTACCAAAAGTATCCATCCAACTAGCGATATTAACATACAGTTGTGTTTAGACTAGCAGCAATAAATCCTTATCATATAAAAAAAATTAAAGGCTAATCTTGAAATTGTATAAGCTTATTTTAAAATTTCACACGCCATCTTAATATTTAAAATATTTACCAGTTTCAACATTTCTGAATTTGATTTCAATCCAATCAGAACCGCTATGACTTAATCCATAGGCTAAAACTTTTCCATCCTCAGAAAATTTGGTTCCTGCCAGTGCAACAGTACCATCTTTTGATAGGATGTTAGGATCCAAAAAGACTTTAGCTTCACTATCAAGGTCTTCCATTTGGTAGATAACACTTTGGTTTTGAAGACCTTAATAAATATTATAATTAAAAATTAACAACTTACGACTCCATGTAAATCAACCCTTAAAAATTGTAATTTGCAAGACCACTCGCTAGCGAAGTAAACTAAAAATAACTAGCTATGAGTAAGGTTGCTAGCTCTTCAGGTTTGGCCTGAATATGCTGCTTTAAAGTTGAAAAAAAAAACGTCAAAATCTCAAAAACTTTGGGTTTTATAAGGAAAATTGTTAACAAAATTTAAAAATCGTCTAAATATCTATAAAAAAAAGTCAGATGGCTCGAAGCGATACGAGCAATTCGGACAACCTCGATTTTCATTTGAATATATTGTTTTTTCCAAAAGTGAAAAGCAGATTTTGCCACTTTAGACCCCTACAGAAACAAATTTAAAAAAAAATTATTTTTATTGTACTATATATTAAACTAGTTTTATTTTTCACAGTCAAAAAAGTTTTGTGGACTGCTCAATAGCATAATTAGCATGCATTTACTACAAGAATAATTGTAGTTAGCGTTATAGATCAATAGTACAGCTTGCCAAGTTCAACGTGGCATCTGACTCACGGATGCACACAAGTATTTCTTATGTTAGAGTGGGGATAATCATATTGAGCAGCGTCATACTCTTAGCAAGCTGTAAGCATTTGCTAAAAGAATATTTTTAATTGGCGTAATAGATCATTTGCTACAAGAATATTTGTAAATGGTGTTATACTTAGATAAACTACCCAGCTATAATGGCAAGATAATATTTATTTGGCAGTCGACGACAAGGTAAAAAATTTAAATTTACCAGTATTTTTGTATTGGTAATAAATTTCTCCAACTCTGAATGGGTTTGAATACTTTGGGTAATTCCATAATTTTGTAACGCTTTTCTTAATTTCCTCTTTGAAGGGGCAATCATTTATATACGGATGAGTTAATTCGTTTTGAGCTTCGGCAAATTTTTTGGTTTCCTCAGCATCAGGATCTTCCAACCAACGATAAGGATCAGCAACCTTGTGAATTAAAATTTATTCATTCTTTTTTATAATGCAGTCGAACTCGATTATAACGCACACAAATATAGCGAATTTACGGCCACAACAAAGAACTTGGTACAGTAACCCCTCGATTTGCTCGATCTCTACTTGGACTGTTTCAATATTAAGCAGTACCGGATATTTCGGAATGCCACAAAAAATTTAGATTCAGTGATTCTTTTAAAATGAAATATTTACTGTATTGCATACTTTTGCCCAACACTGTATGTTAGATTAGGTTAGATGGGGCCATTGTGAGGTAAGTTAGCCTCTCGCGAACCGCGACCTGATAAATCTATGTACTGTATGTACTTTTATTGATAATTTTATTTATTTATCAATATTATGGAAACTAAAGATTAGCAATGCGCGATTTTAAACTCGCAGTATCTTTCGAAACACATCTACCTTGCAAATCGAGGGAACACTATTGAAATGAAATTTTATTACATACTAAGGTATATTTCCACTTCATGTATATAGCGAGTTTCAGTTAACGAGAACAAATTGCTTTGGTTCCTTTATGTTCGTTATAACCAGGTCCGACTGTATATAAAATTGGTACATCCTAATGTCTGTCTCAAACTATGGTATATGATGCATAAGACAGGCATTCCAAGACATGTTAAATGTATTGCATATGAAATATCGGTAGCAAGGAGGAATCTCTCCAGACTTAGATCACTAAACAAGACACTGTTGGCAAGATTTAGATAAGTCTTATTTGTAGATGATGTGTGCATATTAGCAAAATCTGTAGAAGCAACAAAAATGAAATCCACCTGGCAAATCACGTGTTCGCTACATTTCTAAATATTTGTTGGGTTAAGTAAATTTAAAATAGGTTAGATAGATATATAAACAAAAAATGGTTAGTCGCGGGAAGCTGTATTGTATACTATATACATTTTATTTTATTTTATAAAATTATTTGCCATAATAACCAAGTGGAAAGATATTATCCAATTAGGATTTCATAAATATAAATTTGCGTCACCAAACGTTTGGGGCTGCCATCTATGTTTCTACTACTACTCATCGTACATCTTTAAAGATTTTAGAGATGTCGCTAAATAAGGTCTCGTTTAAAATAATGAAAATTAATACATCATTTTACAATTTAAAGATGTCGCTGTATTACTTCTCGTCCGAGGAAAAGGAGAAAACGAGATTAAATAGCAACGTCTAAGGTCTATTCTCCACTATCATGTTTCAATAATTACGAACCATATCGTGTAATTGGAAATTGTACATAGACTCACATCGGTGTCACTACAATGTGATCCAATTTTTGAAATCGCCTCTGTGAAGCCTCCATTGGTGGAGGGGCGTATAAATTTAATATAAAAATATTTAGCACTCTTGAAGTACCAGAATACACTGGATTGACGTTACATTGGATCTGTCCCGGCCCGGCCAAACCTGGTTGACGCATCAAAATTTCAACTTCACCACCTATCGCCCCTACTGTTATTGGTGATAAACGACTAAAGGAAGTAGTGGCATTTTAGCAAGCAACACATATTATGTAGAGATCAAATCTCGAATCGCGCAGGCATTCTCAGCTTCTGGGAGATTGCATAAAAAGCACAGTCGTCACATGATGTCACGATACAGACAAAAACAGTCCACCAATATGCATATTACCTACACTCTTATTATAATTCCATTTATGCTATCTAAAATCGATCACGCACATAAGATGGAATAACTATATCAGAAATTTTGAAGAACTGGAGTGTGTGGGATTGAGTCTCTAATATTTAAATCCCCAAGGACTGGCCATGTACTCAGAATGAGTGACCAACGTCTCCCCAAACAGGTCATGTACTCCAAGCTGATTTATGGTGGTTGCAGGAAGGGGTGACTAATTCTGAGGTACAAAGTTTTCATAAAAATAAATTTAAAGAACTGTAAAATACCCCATATTACGCGGGAGGAAACTACGAAGGATCCCAGCGTTTGAAGGCATCAGGTCAAAGGTGGGGTAGTCTTTTGAGGAACGACGTCTGAAAGATATTAATGAAAGTGTTTACTAAAACAGGTGCAAACAAGGGTTACTGTTTATGTATACAACGAGAATAGGGACAGAGCATGCCCAGAACTTTAAAAGTTTACAACAGTCGTCATCATATGTTTCTGTAAAGGGATCCGCGAAATAATTTTGACATTAACTTTACATTTCTCAAATTTTCGCTTTTATTCAAATAACTAACTTTTTTCCTAATAAAAATGTTCTCTAGAAATGTGCAAGACTATTTATTAAAATAACCAGCGACATGAGCCAGAAATTAATTCTTAAATTAGGCACGTAAAATGTCAAGGGTTGGGATGGGGTCCGTAAAAATAATGTTGCTCAAGAAGGGGTCCGCAGACTACATAAGTTTAAGAACCTCTGGCCTAGAGCAGTGGTCTCAAATTCAAAATTCCTGCGGGCCGGATGCACAATCTGAAAGCAGATGGCGGGCCAAAATTTTTTTAACATAAAAATATATCGCAGGAAAATAATAAATATATGTGTAATATGTTTTTTTTTAAATTATACTTAAACTACAAACTCCGTATTTATAAGAAATAGTTTAAATATATACGCGGCACGGATGCGGCCGCCAATTTGAGAGCACTGACCAAGAGCTTGAGTTGGTAAGCTTTTAACAAAAATTGGTTATGGCTGAAATCCGCTAACCAGAAGTTTATTGGTTAGGTATATCAGTAAAAATTAGATTTGCAACAAATTTTGTTATTATTATGCTTTTTGAGAACTCATTGTTATTCGTTGCTAAGCAACATTGTTAGTAATTATTCCCATGTTATATTTCAACAAAATAAAGTTGCAGGTTGCAGAGACTATTTTTTGCTGTGATATTCTTCGCGTGTGATCTAATCCCATGTAATCCCTCCTAATCAGCTGATAATTATTGTTTCTATCAAAAGTGACTAAAATTCGTAAATGAAAGTCGTGTGATGACCAACGTCCGAAAGATCTAAATGCCAGATGAAATTTACCAAAACAGAAGCAAACAAGGGTTACTATGTATACAACGAGAATGTGAACCTAGCATAAACGAAGTGCGCCAGAAATTTCAAAAATAAGCTAGGTTACAGCAGTTACGAGCGTGCGCACGTCATAGCCCAGGAAATACATGAATAACTAGAAAATGGCCGCTGTAGCCGTATCGGCATATGTTCCTGAAAACCTTTTAAAATATGGATGATTGTAGAAAATGTCAGTATGCTCTTTTAGCTACTCTTTAACGTTTGATCAAAACATATGGTAAATTGGCATTAAAAATATTGATGAAGGGAAGTTTCTAAATGGAGAATATCTTAACATCAGATATATAGACGCCACAGTTTTCTTTCCAGACAGCCTATAGCAAGAGTTGGTAAGCTTTTACAAAAATTGGGAGTAATCCACCAACCGAACGCGGTAATTTATTGATAAAGTATTTCAGTTAAAATCAAATTTGTAATAAATTTTGTTATTATTATTCCAAAATTTTTCTTTTTAAGAACTCATTGTTATTCGTTGCTAAGCAACATTGTTAAAATTTTTTCCATCATATATTTCAAGAATATGATAATGCAGAGACCGTTATTCCAATCAGCTGATGAAACTTAATGAAACATGGTTATGTTTCTGTCAAAAGTGACAGATATGTCTAAAATTCGTAAATAAAAGTGTGGTGACCAAATTTTATTTTTTTTAAATAAATATAAGACATTTTTAAAGAAATAGTCACAAATGATGAAGGAAAAATTATTATAGAAGATGTTTACCACAAAATTGGAGTCTGGAGACAGACAGACTGCAAAAACTGGAGTCACTACTCAAGAATTAACAATTACAGGAAACAAAAACATATTAGGAATTTATTTCTCGATCCTACAAGGATATAAATATATTAAGGCACCTTTTTTAATTTCTGATGCTGTATATGGTTTATTCCAGACAAAAAATGGCAGCCCTGGTTGTAGTGCTAATAAGGGGAAGAGAGAGAGAGAACATAAAAGACCATATTTTGAGACAAATGCATATATGTATACCATATTTTGTGACAGAAGTATATTTTATTAAAATATAAAATAAATTTTTTACCTCAACACCATGATAATTGTCTTTAACATCTTCTCGTCTAACTTCAGGATATTTAAAAGCCATTGTTCTAATACAATTTGTATAGTTATTTCGATTTTTGAGGTAGAATTGAATTAAAGGCCTTCAATTTAGTAATAAAATTTTTATTAATGGGATGATACTATACTAGTCAAAACATTTACTCACTTTGTTTTGCAAATTCTTTGCAACGATGATATCAAACTAAATGTCATATGTTGTTGAAATTTAATACGTACATAAACATAAAATTATAAACATTTAGAATGACTGTGTTCTTCTATAAAAAAATCGCCGGTAATCTATTCCAACAAACTTTTATTTTAGGTTATGTTTTTCTTATGACAGGTATACTAGGCGATTATAAATGTTGCTACGTTGCCAGATCGTTAAAAATACCCTAAACATTTTGATTTAAAACTTTTGCCCAAACGTATTCAGTCACTTTTATTTTTACATTTTACAAGTTTTACTTTAATAAAACCCTAGATTTATAAATGTTTACAAAATTTCTTTAGGGTATTTCACATCCTTTCATCATATCCCTTTCATTAGTCTAACCCAGTGTTTCCCAACCTGTAGGGGTTGACCACATGTAGTCCCCTGTATGCTTTTAAGTGGCAAGGGCGCATCCACCGGGGGGGGGGGGGGAATGGAGGCCAAGGCCCCCCCTTGGGGCGTTTTTTGTAGTGGGGGTGTTTTTTAAGGGTCCCGGTGATATTAAACAG